>JAJPUD010015192.1:24280-38241 GCA_023553655.1 Myrmecobius fasciatus
CAGTTGGCAAGTTAAGTTTAGGAAAGTTTTATCAACTGGTCAGATATAGGTGACTAAATTGCTTAATTGCAATGAGGATAAAGAAACAAGTATCCTCTGAGAACCTGAATATTTCTCAGGCTTATTAAGTTAAGAAAGATAGGAATAGAACCTGGGAGTGGTTTCCTAATGTTCTGATGGTTCCCAGAAAAGAAGAAAACGACAGGAATAGGTATTATACTAGAGACAAAAAGACGAGCAAGGGGAGGGAACTCTATCATAATAAAGACACATCAGATAAGGAGTATACAAGTATAGTGGTGAGAAAAATGTCTTCCATGAATCTCATTTTTATCTGAATAAGAGTGTAGACAGAAAAGACACAAAGATATATGAACACATATAGACCATATACATGGAGAAAGAATGATATAAGAAAACATTCAACTCAAGAGGAACATAGGTGGATACAAAGAGAGGGAAGATGGAAATCTAAGAGAAAGAGCTGAACAAGTGAGCTAGTAGGACCTAACTCAACATTCTAAAAAGTCTTGCCAAATCCAAGTTCAGAACACAATAAACAGTGCCATATATTTCAAGTATGACTGAATTTTTATCATTCAGGAAAATACATTGATTGAATTAGGTGAGTTTAAGGGAAAATAGCTTGTCAGAAAGAGAAAAAAATGATTTAGCCCCAGTTTTGAGCAGAGATGTGACTCAAATATGCTTTACTCTGCTTATCAATTCATTCTTTAAAATGTCCTTAATATCATTTACTCCCTCTTAATTCTCATAATCACCAACTCATTCTAGGTTGCTTTTCTTTGCTAAGCTTATCTCATTGTATGTTTTCTTCACAATAATACTATGAAATAGATAGCATAGACACTTCTACCCTATTTTACAGTTATTGAATTTCTGCCTTTCAGGAAAGTTAAAGCCACACGCTTGTTATATAACCAAATCATGCTAATTTTAGATTATAATTTCAAAGACTCAAATGTCTCAAATTCATCATTATATTGATTGAAGTAATTGGGGTTGTTTAGCCTAGACATAAGGAGGGTATAATAGCTATCTAAAAAGATATGAAAGGTTGACCTATGGAAAGAAAATTTTTAAACTTGGTGCCTTATTTCCAAAGGGAAAAACTACAGCAGTGAATAAAACTTGCAAAGGAGATTCAGTTGGGATTAAAGACAGAAAAAAAATGTTTGTAGCAACTAATATACCAAAAAAGAATGGACCACTGGGAGTGGCGCTAGACATATATATATATATTTCTGGCAATTCTTTTTTGTGGTATTGGATAGAATATATGGTCATTGAAGTCTTTCTATTTGTTTAACAATACTCTTGAGGGCAGGGATTCCAATTTGTCTCTTTTTGTGTCTTTAGCACTCAGCACAATGTCTAGTGCATAGTAGTACTAAAATATTTGTTAATTAATTCTTTTTTATATAAAGCTTTTTATTTACAAAACATGAGTGATTTTTCTACATTGACCTTTTCAAAAACTTTTTTCCCAAGCTTTTCCCCTCCTTCCCCCCACCCCCACCCCTAGATGACAGGTAATCTAATACAGGCTAAATAGGATAAATTATATGACAAATACAATACATGTATACATATCTATACAGTTATCTTACTGCACAAGAAACATCAGATCTAGAAAGAGAAGAATAAAAAACAACCTAAGAAGGAAAACAAAATGCATGGAAATATTCACAGAAAGCGTTAAAATGCTGTGTTGTGGTTCACACTCAGTTCCCACAGGCCTCTCTCTGGATATATATGACTATCTTCATCACTGAACAATAGGAACTGGTTTGAATCACATCATTGTTGAAGAGAACCATGTCCATCAAAATTGATCATCGTATAGTCTTTTTGCTGTGTATTATGTTCTCCTGGTTCTGCTGATTTCACTCAGCATCAGTTCGTGCAAGTCTCTCCAGGCCTCTCTGAAATCCTCCTGTTGGTCATTTCTTACAGAACAATAATATTCCATAACATTCATATATCATAATTTATTCAGCCATTCTCCAATTGATGGGCATCCTTTCAATTTCCAGTTTCTTGCCACTACAAAAAAGGCTGCCACAAACATTTTTACACATGTGGGTCCCTTTCCCTCCTTTAAAATATCTTTGGGTTATAGGCCCGGTAGAAACCCTACTGGGTCAAATGGCATGCACAGTTTGATAAATTTTGAGCATAGCTCCAAATTGCTCTCCAGAATGGTTGGATTCGTTCACAGTTCCACCAACAATGTATCAGTGTCCCAGTTTTCCCACATCCCCTCCAACAGTTATCATTTTCATTACCTGTCATTTTAGCCAATCTGACAGGTGTGTAGTGGTATCTCAGAGTTGTCTTAATTTGCATTTCTCTGATCAATAGTGATTTGCAGCACCTTTTCATGTGACCGGAAATAGTTTCAATTTCTTCGTCTGAAAATTGTCTGTTCATACCTTTTGACCATTTATCAATTGGAGAATGTCTTGAATTCTTATATATTTGAGTCAATTCTCTATATATTTTAGAAATGAGGCCTTTATCAGAACCTTTGGATGTAAAAATATTTTCCCAGTTTACTGCTACCCTTCTAATCTTGTCTGCATTCATTTTGTTTGTACAAAAACTTTTTAACTTGATATAGTCAAACTTATCTATTTTGTGATTAATGATGACCTCTAGTTCTTCTTTGGTCACAAATTCCTTCCCCCTCCACAGGTCTGAGAGGTAAACCATACTGCATTGTTCTAATTTGTTTATAATATCATTCTTTATGCCTAGATCATGAATCCATTTTGACCTTATCTTTGTATATGGTGTTAGGTGTGGGTCAATGTCTAATTTCTTCCATACTAGTTTTCAATTATCCCAGCAATTTTTGTCAAAAAGTGAGTTTTTAATCCCAAAAACTGGGGTCTTTGGGTTTATCAAACACTAGATTACTATTGTCATTGAGTATTTTGTCCTGTGAACCTAACCTATTCCACTGATCCACTACTCTATTTCTTATCCAGTACCAAATGGTTTTGGTGACCACTGCTTTATAATATAGTGTTAGATCTGGTACAGCTAGGTCACCTCATTTGCATTTTTTTCATTAATTCCCTTGAAATTCTTGACCTTTTGTTTTTCCAGATGAATTTTGTGGTTATTTTTTCAAGTTCAGTTCAATAATCTCTTGGGAGTTTGATTGGTATATCAGGAAATGAATAGATTAGTTTAGGTAGTATTGCCATCTTTATTATATTCGCTCGACCTATCCAAGAGCACTTGATGTTTTTCCAGTTGTTTAGATCTGACTTTATTTGTGTGGAGAGTGTTTTGTAGTTTTGCTCATATAGATCCTGACTTTCCCTTGGCAGATATATTCCCAAATATTTTATACTATCGATAATTATTTTGAATGGAATTTCTCTTTGTATCTCTTGCTGTTGCATTTTGTTGGTGATGTATAAAAATGATGATGATTGATGTGTATTAATTTTGTATCCTGCAACTTTGCTAAAGTTGTGGATTAATTCTAATAGTTTTTTAGTTGATTCTCTAGGGTTCTCTAAGTAGACCATCATATCATCTGCTAAGAGTGATAATTTGGTTTCCTCATGACCTACTCTAATTCCTTTAATCTCTTTTTCTTGTCTTATTGCCAAGGCTAGCATTTCTAATACAATATTGAATAGCAATGATGATAGTGGGCAACCTTGTTTCACCCCTGATTTCATTGGAAATGTTTCCAGTTTATCACCATTACATATGATGCTAGCTAATGGTTTTAAATAGATGCTACTGACTATTTTAAGGAAAAATCCATTAATTCCTATACTCTCTAATGTTTTTAATAGGAATGGATGTTGGATTTTATAAAATGCCTTTTCTGCATCTATTGAGATTATCATATGTTTTTTGTTAATTTGGTTATTAATATAGTCAATTATGTTAATATTTTTCCTAATATTGAACCATCCCTGCATTCCTGGTATAAATCCTACTTGGTCATGGTGTATTATTCTGGGAATGATTTTCTGTAATCTCTTTGCTAATATTTTATTTAAGATTTTTGCATCAATATTCATTAGGGAGATTGGTCTATAATTTTCTTTCTCTGTTTTTGTTTTACCTAGTTTAGGTATCAGTACCATGTCTGTATCATAAAAGGAGTTTGGTAGGAGTCCTTCATTCCCTATTTTTTCGATATTTTATATAATATTGGAGTTAATTGTTCTTTAAATGTTTGGTAGAATTCACATGTAAATCTATCTGGTCCCGGGGATTTTTTCTTAGGGAGTTGATTAATGACTTGTTCTATTTCTTTTTCTAAAATGGGACTATTTAAGTAATTTATTTCCTCTTCTGTTAATCTGGGCAATCTATATTTTTGTAGATATTCCTCCATTTCACTTAGGTTATCAAATTTATTGGCATAAAGTTGGGCAAAGTAACTCCTGATTATTGCTCTAATTTCGTCTTCATTGGTAGAAAGTTCTCCCTTTTCATTTTTGAGACTAACAATTTGATTTTTCTCTTTCCTTTTTCTAATTAAATTAACTAGAGGTTTATCTATTTTGTTGGTTTTTTCATAAAACCAACTTTTAGTTTTATTTATTAATTCAATAGTTTTTTTTTTTACTTTCAATTTTACTAATCTCTCCTTTTATTTTTTAGGATTTCAAGTTTGGTATTTGATTGGGGGTTTTTAATTTGTTCTTTCTCTAGCTTTTTTAGTTGCAAGCCCAATTCACTGATTTTCTCTTTCTCTATTTTATGCAAATAAGCATCTATGTTAATTAATTCTTATTCTAAATGAATTTTAGCAATTCTCCGTGGGCTTCCATTTCCTCCTTCATAAAATGAGGGGGCTAGAATAGATGCTATCTAAGGTCTTTTCAAGCTGAGAAGTTCTAATCTATTCTATTCATTAATAAAAATTGGAAATCTGAGAGTGCATAGCAAACCTTTGAAGTTGCCTTTTCTTTTTTTCTTCCTCTTTTTCTTAACAAAAAAAGTCACAGGAGAGGCTTGTCATATTGGATCCAGTTTTTGATGATTTTAGTCCAATAACTGCCTTCAGCATGTGTCAGAATTTGATGATATAAAGAAAATTCCATTCGCCAATAATGTTCCCAGCAAGTTGGCCCAGAATATGAGACATGATGAGAATTCTCTTGCTCTTGTTGTCTTTTAGAGAATGTGCCAGAGATACTCATGGTAAGACTAAGAACAATTATGGCATTTCTCTTCAATAACACAGTAAGTTCTCTCCTCTTTATATCACATGACCCTATATTCAAGAATCCAGGCATTCTTCCTGCCTGCCCCAAGCTAATCAGAATACCCAAATCACTTCCTTGCCCAGAGCTACTCAATAATCCCTTTCTCCTGCAAGTAATAATCTATATTATCTACTTCCAGTTCCAGTATTTGACATTTTCCCTCCAAGAGACAGAAGGGTAAGTGACCTAAATAAACAAATAAGGCATAAAAGATTTCATTGTTATTATTCTCTGAATGTTTGATTTAACCTCATCTTTTCCTTTTCCTCACTCTCAAGTTAAGATTTACATGTGGACTTTGGCCCCCATACTTGTAGATTTAACCCACTTGTTCCTGCTCTTTCTTTATTTTTTTAAATTTAATCGAATATTTATTAGTTCTCTTTCACATGCAAAGCTCTGTACTGAACACTAGGAATGCAAAACAGAAATATAATGTGAACTCTGCCTTCAAAGAGTTGACTGTCTCAAGGGAGAATAAGACATGAAGAGAGTTAATTATGCTACAAGGTAACTTAGTTTTGGGGCAATTAAGAAGTGTGGGGAAACTTTAATTCCTTTTGAATAAATGCTAAACTTTTGACCCTGGCAAAAAAAAAAACATTTTTCCTTCTCCCAATTTTTTTTTAACATTTTGCCTCAAACATACCCATGCATTTTTATCTCATCTTCCTTCTCTTCACATGCCCATTGTCAAGACATTTTATTTTTTGCTGAGATAATTGTGGTTAAGTGACTTGCCCAGGGTCACATAGCTAGGAAGTGTTAAGTGTCTGAGACCAAATTTGAACTCAGGTCCTCCTGACTTCAGGGCTGGTGCTCTATCCCCTGCTCTACCTAGCTGCCCCCAAGCCACTTTAAAGTGAGAGGATATGGGTTCAAAAATCATGGCTCTACTAGTATAATCTTGGGAAGACATTTAACATCTGTAGACCTCATTTTCAAAACATTAAAATGAGATATTTGGAATATGTACTTTGCAAGGTCCTTTTCAACTGTAAAACTAAAGATGATTTGTTTTTGTTCTACGCTCTTATTTTATTTTATATTTTTTTATGAGGCAATTGGAGTTACATGACTTGCCCAGCCTCACATAGCTAGAAAGTGTTAAGTATCTGAGATCATATTTGAACTCAGGTCCTCCTGACTTCAGAGCTGGTGCTCTATCCACTGCAGCAACTAGCTGCCCCACCCTTTTATTTTAGATCACATCCGGTCATGCTTAAAAAGACTTCCATATTCCTTGTATTGGATTTTCTCTCTTCCTTCAAGTATTAAATAAGATGATACCTCTTCCACCAAACCTTCCTTCATTTCCCATTAAAAGTGAAAGTTATCTGACCTAAATAAAACATCTTACAATTTTTTCCACTCTCACCTCCTTATCACAACATACATACCCAGGGGCAGCTAGGTGGTGCAGTGGATAGAGCACCAGCCCTGAAGTTAGGAGGACTTGAGTTCAAATCTGATCTCAGACAGTTAATACTTCCTAGCTGTGTGACTCTGGGCAAGTCACTTAACCCCAATTGCCTCAAGAAAAAAAAATAACAAATTTCTCAGTGCTTTGATCTAAGCAAGGTGATGCAACCTTTGCCCACCTCATTAGAGAATATTTAGTTGGCATTTCAGCAGATTACCTTTAGCATTAACTATTTGGATTGGAAAAATGTGAAAAGCTAAGGAAATTTCTTGGAGTAGGATTCACTGACCACTACGGGGGTATAGTTGGGGCTTCATCAATAAGAAAATAGCAGGTGTCTTAATGAAGTAATGGTTCTGTCTATAGAATGTGTCTGCTCTACTCTACCACTCCTTCTCCCCCAATGCCTCATCTACGTTTCTCAGATAGAATTGTGAGTAAAGGAGTAAGAACTAATTCTTCCCTCACTCTGTTCTCACTATATTCCTTGCACTGAAGCTTCTTGTACACAACTAGCTGATAGAAATGGGAGGTCATGCCCCAGTTACAATTTCTATAGGCAAACTACCATAACGTTTTGGAAAGAATGCTGGGAGAAAGGAAGGAAAAGCTGAGAGGAAAAAAAGGAAAACTTTAGACTTACGAGTAAGCAGCAGGAGTAAGAAAATAATAAAGTTTCCCCTGACTGGTTGCTCATGAAACAAGAAAGCCCCAAATAAGAAGGACAAACTAAATTTTCAAATAAACATTACTCCTTTCTTCTCAAAAAGAAAAATATGATCTCCAAATGAGAATATGACTTTGTGTAGTAGAAAGAACCCTTAACTGGGAATCAGAAGATTAGAATTCTATATAGTCACAGTTTCTCATCTGTTCTTTCAGTATTTGTATTTGGAGAATGGAGAAGCCATGTTTCATTCTCCTTACCTCACAAGGGCAATTTGAAAAAAAAAAAGCAAAGTCATTAAAGACATCTTCTCAATCATGTCACAACTCATTGGAGATTCTTGAAAGAATACTGAAACAGGTATGGAAAATTTTGCATTCTAGTCTAAGCTCTAATAATAAAATGCTCTGTGACCTTGTATAATTCAATAGGATCTTAAGAATCCAGGAAATATATCCCTGCCACCTGAAATTAAATTTGAACTCAGGTCCTCTGACTCCAGAACTATTGCTCTTTAAAATGTGCCGCTCTATCTCCTTATTTCTCAGCTTCTCCAAACAATAACATGAAATGGATAGATATGAAGATCTGTTTTTTTTTATTTCACTTATGATTTTATAGTGAATTTTTTTTTTACATTATATTGCCAACTTTATCTTAATATCACAAAATCTTTTGGAGTGGTATATATCATTCATTTCAATAGTTCATATCAGCTGAGCCCTATTGTGCTTCTATTCCTGCAATAAATTTTACCCCATTTTATAACCTAGGATAGTTCTGTTTAACCATTAAAAAAGGTACCACATTCATTCATTCAGCAAGTATTTATTAAGTGTATGTATTCAACACTCTACTAAGCCCTGGGGATAGGTGTAAAGATTCAATGTTTGATTGATATGAAGATCTTCCTGATTAGGCAACTTTTTACAGATAAATCATAGGTGGGGCTTAAATTCAAGTTTACATATCTCCAAGGCTACCAATTAATTTACTGTATCATATTAAAAATTAAATAGTATCTTCTTTTAGGGATCTTATATGCTACTAAATGAGTAGAATATACACATTGATTTCTCTCTCCCACTGCCTATCTAAAAATATAACTCCCTGGAATTCTACAAATGTTCTTTAAAGACAGTATGGCAGAGTGGCTAGAGGGCTTGTCTCACAACTAGGAAGACATGTGGTCAAATGATGCACCCAATACTTACTGTAGAACCTGAACAAATTATTTAATCTCTAAGTTCTATAAACCAATTGCTGGGAATAGAAATTTAAACAAACACCTCTCTAGTTCATTAGTAAATGGAGTTCTTTCACCTGGAAGCTACTTGTATCACTAAAAATTATAAATCCAGTCTCTATTCCTATTCAAATATATTTCTTTAGGAGCAATGTTTAACTTCAGATTAATTAACCTTTGATTATGAAGCAAACAAAACATGGCAGAAGGAGGACTGAATTTGTTGTCAGAGGACATGAGTTCAAAATTCGACTCTGTCACTTATTGTGCAACCCTGAGAAAGTTTGAAAAGCATCAGAAGACAGGAAAAAGTATGCTGGATTTGAAGCCTAAGTAACTGTGTTCAAATTTTCACTCTGCAACTTAATAATTGCGTGACCTTTATCAAGTCATGTTTCCTCTCATTATTGATGCCTTCATCTATCAGTTAAATAAGTTAGGCTAAATTGTCCATTCTAGGTATGATCTATTGATACCTAGGAGTATTGAGGACTCCTAGGGTCCCTGAGGTTAAAACTGTTTTATTGTAATACTAAGATTACTCTTCTATATTGAAACTACATATCTGTGTGATACTGGATTTTCTTCATATATGTTAATCGAAACAGTATAGCACAGCATATTGAATATAACCCAATCCAATTCTGTATTCAAAACAGATATACTAATCAAGCTTTCTTCTATTAAGACAGACATTAGATGTGCAAAATAATGTGGAAGTGATATCATTCTCCTTACTAAATATTTTTGTATTATTCAAAACAAATCTTTATCATTAAATATGTTATTTATATCAATATGTGATGGTTTTTATTGTTTAAAAGAATTAAAAAATATTTTAAATAATCAGTTTTAATATGATAAATAACATTTGATAAAACCCACATGAACAAAAGCTCCTTGGGGTCATCAATGAGTTTTAATCATGTTTAAAAAATCCTGTGACTAAAATATTTGAAAATCCAAAATGAGATAACCTTAACCATAGTTATCATCATATAATCATAGTTAAAGATCACTATGAACTCTAAATCTATGACCCTATGATCTTACTTCCCCTTTCTGGGATTCATTTCCTTCATCTATAAAGCAAGAGATTAAATAAATATCTAAGAAAACTTCTAAAAATAAATCCCAAAAGTCTAGATTGCCAGACTGGACTGTGAATTCGAATACAGCCTTGACATTAGTTGTGTGATCCTTGGCATATCACACTGTTTGTCTCAGTTTCTTCATCTGTAACATGAGCTAAAGAAGAAAATGTCTAACTACTCTGCTAATTTTGCCAAGAAAATTCCAAATGGTACCATAAAAAGTCAGGCATGAGTGAAAATTACTAACATGCTCCTGTTATATTTACATGAGTCAGGCACATAATCAAAAGTAGCTGTCTCATCTCCAATCAATAAATATATCTGGAGCAAATATGTAACCAGTAATCAAGCACAGGAACTTTTGAGCTTGTATGCTTAGAATAATACGGCAGTTTTCCCAAGAATTTAAATACTCAATTTCTTCTCTAGCTTTTACTTTGTAGCACCTAAGAATTTATCTGAAAAGCTTTTTCACAAATACCCTTTATGTCCAGTGATTAGGAAAAAATGAGCTCCTTAAAGGTGAGAGAAAAATGGCCTCAGGATCTCAGCAACACACCTAAAAATATAAAAAGTAAAAATTACAAACAATTTTGAAAACAGACTCACTTGGATTAAGGATATTACATAATCACTTTGCCCTATCCTTCCCCTACAAAAATTCACAATAATCAAATAATCACAATATTCTCTACATTGTTGGTAGGTTGTAATATTTAAACAGATAGTGGTGGGAAAGTAAGCTGGAAAGGGAATCTCTCTGTACCAGTGTTCATATTTTCTTCTTTTGTTCCAACTTAAAAAAGGTTTTCTTTCTATTGAACCCTAACATAATAGGAGACAGAACAAATGACTGCCACCACTCTTCCCCTGGTGATTCAGTAAGAACATGACAGAAATTTTTCAATTATTTACAATGGTATTTCCTACAAGCTGCAAACTATACCCACGGGTATACTGCTTCTCATCCAGTATCAACAACACCATGTCAACACCCACTTTTGGAGTGTGAAGAAAATTGAATTAGCTCTTCAGAGCTGTCAATCTTTAGAACAAAGAGGAACCTGACAGATGAGATGTTATACTGAATCATGCTAATTTGACAGCGTTCACTAGAGATTCAGCCATGGCATTAATATGGTATTAAGGCAAATTCCTGTTGAAGAGATCAGAAATCATGGCTTTACTCTTTGGCTGCCAACTACCCTCTTAGTTATTACAAGTCTCAAAGATAAATGTATTGAATTTTTTTAAAATCCACATTCTATTGTAAGCTCTGTTCAAAACATATTTGTAAATGTTTTCAATAAAGTTTTTCAATAAACATAAGAAATATAGAAATCTAAGACATCAAGTAGAATAGCATGCTGATATTTAAGTATGGAGTAATACTTAGATAGAAATTTGTATATTGAGGATGGTGGGGAGCTAAAAAAACAGAGCATACATAGGATCCAGCTAAACTCTCCTAATATTCCCCTCTAAAGAAATTTAAAGTAATGCCTCAAATCAAATTTTTTAAAAGCATAGCTTCTACAAAAAGTGAGAAGAAAATATTTTTCCAGCCTAAAACAACTTTAGAAGTTTACATACCATCAAGGAGGATGCAGGCTCAGAAAGTGGCAAAAACAATAAGAGTAGACCTTGGATGCAATCATGATAGCAACACAATAGTAGGTACAGTATATCTCAGTCTAGAGATAATAAAAGAGTCAGACAACTGGAGGAAAAGAGATTACAGGGTACTTTTTTTTTAGTTAAAGCTTTTTATTTGTATAACATATGTATGGGTAGTTCCCCAGCATTGATCTTTACAGAGCTTTCCATTACAAATTTTACTCCCAGTCCCCTCCCCTCCCCTAGATGGCAGGAAGTCCACTACATGTTAACAATGTTGAAATACTTGACAAGTTATGCAAGAAAAATTCTATCTACAAGAAAAAAAAAAGAAAATCAGAGAAAGGCAACACAATGCAAGCAAATATCAATAGAGATCATGAAAATGTTACATTGTCGACCATATTTCATATCCCTCTCTCTGGGTGCATATAGTTTTCTTCAGTGAACAATTGGAACTGGTTTGAGACAATTCTTTGTTGCAGAGAGCCATGTCCATCAGAATTGATTATCATGCAATACTGTTGTTGCCGTGTATGATGATCTCCTGGTTCTGCTCGTTTCACTGAGCATCAGTTGATGCAAGTCTCTCCAGTCCTCTCTGAAATTGTCCTGCTGGTCATTTCTTACAGTGCAATAATATTCTATAACATTCATATACCATAATTTATTCAGCCACTCTCCAATTGATGGGCATCCCTTCAGTTTCCAGTTTCTAGCCACTACAAAAAGGGCTGCCACAAACATTCTTGCACATGTTTTTTTTTTTTTCCCTCCTCTAAGATCTCTTTGGAATATAGGCCCAATAGAAACACTGCTGGGTAAAAGTGTATGCACAGTTTGATAACTTTTTCAGCATAACTCCAAATTGCTCGCCAGAATGGTTAGATCCATTCACAGTTCCACCAACAATGTATTAGTGTCCCAGCCCTCCCACATCCCCTGCAACATTCATCGTTATCTTTTCCTGTCATTTTAGCCAATCTGACAGGTGTGTAGCGGTACCACAGAGTTGTCTTAATTTGCATTTCTCTGATCAATAGTGATTTGGAGCAACTTTTCATATGACTAGAGATGGTTTTAATTTCATCATCTGAAAATTGTCTGTTCGTATCCTTTGACCATTTATCAATTGGAGAATGGCTTGAATTCTTATAAATATGAGACAATTCTCTATATATCTTAGAGATGAGACCTTTATCAGAATATTTAAATGTAAAGATGATGTCCCAATTTGATGCTTCCCTCCTAATCTTGTCTGCATTTGTTTTATTTGTACAGAAACTTTTTAACTTAAAATAATGAAAATTATCCATCTGGTGTTCAATTAGGAGTTCCAGATCTTCTTTGGACATAAATTTATTCCATCTCCACAGGTCTGAGAGGTAAACTATATTATGTTCCTTTAACTTGCTTACAAAGTCCCTCTTTATATCTAGATCATGAACCCATTTAGATCTTATCTTGGTATGTGGTGTTAGGTATGGGTCAAGCCCTAATTTCTTCCACACTAGTTTCCAATTTTCCCAGCAGTTTTTGCCGAATAGTGAGTATTTATCCCAAAAGCTGGATTCTTTGGGTTTATCAAACACTAGATTGTTAAAGTTATTGCCTAGGTTGCCCTGATAACCTATTCTGTGCCACTGATCGACTGCTCTATTTCTTAGCGAGTACCAAATGGTTTTGCTTACCACTGCTTTATAATATAGTTTTAGATCTGGTACAGCAAGGCCAGCTTCATCTGCCTTTTATTTTATTAATCCCCTTGAAATCCTTGACCTTTTGTTCTTCTAAATGAACTTTGTTACTATTTTTTCTAGATCTGTAAAATAATTTCTTGGGAGTTTGATTGGTATGGCACTAAATAAATAGATTAGTTTGGGTAGTATTGTCATTTTTATTACGTTTGCTCTGCCTACCCATGAGCACTTAATATTTTTCCAATTGATGGGAAATCATCTTTACATTTAAGGGTTCTGATAAAGGTCTCATCTCTAAAATATATAGAGAATTGTCTCATATTTATAAAAATTCAAGCCATTCTCCAATCAATAAATGGTCAAAGGATATGAACAGACAATTTTCAGAGGATGAAATTAAAACTATTTATAGTCATATGAAAAGGTGCTCCAAATCACTGTTGATCAGAGAAATGCAAATCAAGACAACCCTGAGGTACCACTTCACACCTGTCAGATTGGCTAAAATGACAGGAAAAGTTAATGATGAATGTTGGAGGGGTTGTGGGAGGGCTGGGACACTGATGCATTGTTGGTGGAGCTGTGAACGGATACAGCCATTCTGGAGAACAATTTGGAGCTATGCTCAAAAAGTTATCAAACTGTGCATACCCTTTGACCCAGCAGCATTTCTATTGGGCTTATATCCCAAAGAAATCATAAAGGAAGGAAAAGGCCCCACATGTGCAAGAATGTTTGTGGCAGCCCTTTTTGTAGTGGCTAGAAACTGGAAATTGAATAGATGCCCTTCAATTGGAGAATGGCTGAATAAATTATGGTATATGAATATTATGGAATATTATTGTTCTGTAAGAAATGACCAGCAAGATGATTTCAGAGAGGCCTGGAGAGACTTACTGAATAGAAAATTACTATTCTATATTAATTTTCAGATTAAAGTAGTA
>JAJPUD010015193.1:0-38235 GCA_023553655.1 Myrmecobius fasciatus
TTAACATGTGATCAGCCTATCTTCTATTTCTGTCATGTAATTTTTGATGACATGTTTTACTCCTATTTTTCTTTGGAGTTCCCTGTGGTTGCATGTTGCAGTTTCATCACAATCACCATGTACCTTTCAATTGCCCTTTACATGATGCTCATTTTTAGTTTTTCAGATGTAGCATTTTCTAGGTATCACTGCCACACAGCAAGACTGGTGCAGAAGTTGTATTGAAAAGATAAACCTTTAATATTATGGGAACCATGGAAACAGTGAAAGTGTTTTAAGATGTCCTGAGCACAAAATAGCCAGCTTTCATTCTCCTTTTCAACTATAGGTCTAGGCTAATTCCACTTGTCATAGATATACAAATGGTTGGACAAATTCTAGAAGATGTTCATACAGATTCTTGTTGAAATCTGAGCAATAAATATTCCTAATCAATCTAGACACTTCATGTCTCCTTTGGGTGGGTTTATATATCTTTATTATATGTTTCACCTGATATTGATTATCAGAGTCATTTAGCAGGGTTATTTCTATTGTTTCTTACATGTTCCAAGTAGTCCTGAATGACTTTGATATATGGATGAAGGAAAAAGTATTCTAAACAAACAGACAAAAAACCTGTAAGGCAGCACTTTATTTTTACTAAGTCAAAATCCTTTTATTAATCAGCAAAGCATAAATACAATTGGACATTGCATTCTCTGTATTTTTAAGTCAATTGTAAATTGATAGATAGGTGGTGCAGTGAATAGAGTGCCAGGTTTGGAGTTAAGATAACTCATCTTCTAATGATGAATGTTGGAGGGATGTGGGAAAACTGGGACACTGATACATTGTTGGTGGAATTGTGAACAGATCCAACCATTCTGAAGAGCAATTTGGAATTATGCTCAAAAAGTTATCAAACTGTGCAGACCTTTTGACCCCGCAGTGTTTCTATTGGGTCTATACCCCAAAGAGATCTTAAAGGAAGGAAAAGGATGCACATGTGCAAAAATGTTTATGGCAGCCTTTTTTTAGTGGCTAGAAACTGGAAACTGAATGGATGCCCATCAGTTGGAGAATGGCTCAATAAATTATGGTATATGAATGTCATGGAATATTATTGTTCTGTAAGAAATGACCAGCAGGATGATTTCAGAGAAGCTTGGAGAGACCTACATGAACTGATGCTAAGTGAAATGAGCAGAACCAGGAGATCATTATACAGGGCAACAAGAAGACTATATGATGATCAATTATGATGGCCATGGTTCTCTTCAACAATGAGATGTTTCAAACCAGTTCCAATTGTTTAGTAATGAAGAAAGCCATATACACCCAGGGAGAGGGCTGTGGGATCTGAGTGTGGACCACAACATAGCATTTATACACTTTCTGTTAATGTTTGTTTGCATTTTGTTTTCCTTCTCAGGTTTTTTTTTTTTTTCCTCATAGATCTGATCTTTCTTTTACACCAAGATAACTGTATAAATATGTATACATATATTCTATTTGTCACATATTTGTCACATAATTAACATATATTAGACTATTTGCCATCTAGGGGAGGGGGTGGGGGAAAGGAAAGAAAAATTTGAAACAGAAGGCTCTGAAAGAGCCAATGTTGAAAAATTACCCATGCATATGTTTTCCAAATAAAAAGCTTTAATAAAAAAAAGATAACATCTTCCTGAATTCAAATCTATCCTCAGACACTTATTAGCTATATGAACCTGGGCAAGTCACTTAGCTCTGTCTGCTTCAATTTTCTCATCTAAAAAATGAGATGGAGAAGCAAATGGCGAACCATTCCAGCATCTTTGCCAAAAAAATCTTAAATGGGGTCACCAAGAATCAGAAATGACTAAAATGATTGAATAACAATAAATTTATAATTCATAGTTTTATGTTGTTTGAGAAAGCTTTTTGGTTTCTACTAATATTCTTACTCAGAGTACTGTTAATTTTAATACACATACATATATGTGTATGCATATATACATATATATGCATATACATATACATTATATATATATATTAAACCCCAATAAATATTTTGTTAAATAGGGTTATTATATAGATGGGTCAACAGAAGTTGATGTTCCCTCAGACACTAATTATTGTATCAGTAGTGTATAAGATGTTTCGCCCATATCTTTGACATTTTCTCCTCTTTAAGATACTTTGCGAATCAGTCCCTTAATATCTTCCCAATTGTATTGCCTCCAGCACCTATATATCTTCTATTTTTACCTGCTCCAGTATGACTCCTTTCTCCATCTTTGTTTTCTTTAATGCCATTTTTACTTTGCAAATATATGACAGACTATGATGTTATATTCCAATTACAGTTATTTTACTATCCTTATAAGAAAAACAGCTTGCTGTAGCAGATTTTGAAAATCTTTTTCCATTCTTTTCTCTTTGCAGTGCTCTTCTCTTTTCCTCTTTGTATGACCTTAGGATGACTGTACTTACTTACCTAGCTTTACATATTGCCATGCTGATTTAAATCTTCTCTACTTGTCTTAGTTTTATGAGATGATTTTATTCATAATTATTCAGTAAGATTCTCTGTCATATTTTCAGATGATGAAATTAAAACCATTTATAGTAATAAGAAAAAATTATATAAATCACTATTGATTAGAGAAATGCAAATTCAAACAACTCTGAGGTACCATCTCACATCTCCCAGATTGGCTAAGATGACAGGAAAAGATAATAACAAATATTGGAGGGGATATGGGAAAACTGGGGCACTAATGCATTGTTATGGAGTTGTGAAATGATCCAATCATTTTGGAGAGCAATTTGGAACTGTGCCCAAAAGGCTCTAAAAGTTTGCACACCCTTTGACCCAGCAATGCCACAACTGGGTCTATAAGCCAAGGAAAGCATAAAGGAGGGAAAAGGACCCATATATGCAAAAATGTTTGTAGCAGCTCTTTTTCTGGTAGCAAAGAATTGGAAAAGGAGTGGATACTCATTAACTGGGGAATGTCTGAAGAAGTTGTGGTATATGAAGGTAATGGAATATTATTGTTCTATAAAAATGATGAGCCAGCTGATTGTAAAAAGGTCTGGAAAGATTTATAACTTATGCTGAGTGTAACAAGCAGAACCAGGAATACATTGTACACAATAACAAGAAGAATGTGTGATGATCAACTATGAAAAACTTGGCTCTTGGGGCAGCTAGGTGGCGTAATAGATAGAACATCATCCGCAAAGTCAGGAGGACCTGAGTTCAAATCTGATCTGAGTTCAAATCTGGCCTCAGATACTTAACACTTCCTACCTGTGTGACCCTAGCCCCGTCACTTAACCCCAATTGCCTCAGCAAAAAACCAAACCAAACCAAAACAAACAAACAAACAACCACAACAAAAAGAAGAAGAAGAAGAAGAAGAAACGTTGGTTCTTCTCAGTGGTTTGTTGATCCAAGGCAATCCCAATGGACTTTGGATAGAAAATGACATCTGCATCCAGAAGAACTCTGGAGATTGATTGTAAATCAACATATGCTACATTCAATTTTTTCCCCATTTTATCTTCTGTTGTGGTTTTTCTCTTTAATTTTGATTTTTCTTTCTCAACATGATTCATAAGAAATGTGTATTTTAAAAGTTAATATAAATGTAAAAATAATATGCATATGTGGGGAAAAAAGAATTTTTGTCACATGTTGCAAACAGATATGTCTTTGGCAGAAGTTGCCTTTGACAGTCACCTCTGTCTGGCAAGAAAATTGATTTTTTTATTATAGCTTTTTTTTTTTCAAATACATATAAAGGTAGTTTTCAACATCCATCTTTGCAAAATCTTGCATTTTTATTCTTCCCTCTCTTCTTCCCCTAGACAGCAAGCAATCCAATATAGGTCAAACATGTGCAATTATTCTAAACATATTTCCATAATTGTCATGCTGGGCAAGAAAAATCAGATCAAAAGGGGAGAAAACATAAAAAAAATAAGCAAACAAGCAAACAACAAAAAAAGATGAAAGTACTATGCTTTGATCTACATTTAATCTTCAAAGTTGTTTGGATATAGTCTTCATAGTCTGGATATAGATGGCTCTTTCTATCACAACCTTATTGGAATTATCTTGAATCACCTCCTTATTGAAAAGAAGCAAGTCCAAAACAGATCATGATCACCTAATCTTTTTGTTGCTGTGTACAATGTTCTCTTGGTCCTATTTACTTCACTTAGCATCAGTTCACATATGTCTTTCCAGGCTTTTCTGAAATCAGCTTGCTCATTATTTCTTATAGAATAATAACATTCCATTATTTTCATATGTTGTAAGTTATTTAGTCATTCCTCAGCTGATGGGCATCCACTTAATTTCCAGTTCCTTGCCACTATATTTTTGCACATGTGGATCCTTTTCCCTTTTTTATGATCTCTTTGGGATACAGACCCTTTAGAGACCTTGCTGAATCAAAGGATATTCACAGTTTTATAGTCCTTTGGGCAAAGTTCCAAATTGCTCTTCAAAATAGTTGGATCAATTCACAACTCCATCAACAATGTATTAGTGTCCCAGTTAAGAAAATCAAATATTCGCTAGGCAAGGTACTTTCTGGGCCAATTTCATCTCTTTGTTGTAGCAATTAATTTGTGTTGATTAGATTTTTGGATTAGGTTTTTATAGTCAATTTGGATGTCATTTCTGTTATCCATTTTGCATTTTTAAAATTTTCAACATCATATCTAAATAATTTAATGTTAAATCTTGTTAATTGTATTCTGTATTTTTTTCTCCTTGTTTAGTATATTTTATTACCTTTTTTCAAATTCATTTCAATTGTATAGTCCTCATTGGGAATGGTTCAATGATCTATGTCTCCATGATGGATAAGGTTGATGAGAGTTTGAGGGAAGAAAGAGCCTGGTTTTCTGGCTTTCAGATTCAAAAGAGAATAAAATTTTTATTTTAAATTCTCTTCAGGCACCTGAAAAGAGAGAGCCTATGAAGAAACTGGAGTCATGACCCTGACAATGTCCCCAACGATAGCTTGTTACATGTGATATTTTGGAAAATTTCCCTTTAGAAATAATCTGGGACCCTCTTGTCTGCTTAAACCCAGTTTTCTCATTCTAAATAAGAGAGTTAATTAATACTATGCAGTCTTATTTTTATACTCTGTCTGATTTTTGTTTTTTATTGGCTTGACTTAATGTATTTACTTGTCATTTGCTCTGTATGTTGATTATTGAATTGGAATTTGGTGAGAAAAGAATCAAGTTGTGGAAATATAACATGATATATTCCAGTCCTATTAAGTTATAGAAATCAAGACCTCAGCTTGAACATAAAAATTATTTCCTCTAGACTAATAATATTTAGTTAGTTGGGAGATACAAATCTAGCATCATACTCTCATTCTATGAGGAGAACAGAGTGGTCAACTCCTGTTATCAATCTCCTGCTTCCCCTTTTGACAGGAATCAAAGTATCCCTTGAAGAAAAGTGAGGTAAAGAGACTCTGGAGATATCTATTCACACCTTCTTATGAACCATATCTAGACAGAGCCGTATGAATACATATAATGTACATGGGCAAAACAGCACACAACATGCCTCACCCTAGTCTTTATTTTTGTTTCGTTTAAATTCTGTTCTTAGCATTTATAAATCCATGGTCCATTTGTGTCTAGACAGTTGACTCAAAGATAACTTCTATATTCACAATGTTTTTTACAATCTATTAAAATGTAATAAATTTTGTCTTTGGGATATTATTTAATGCTTGACATTCAAATGCATATAATTTTAAAAATATTGATCATAACATAGAGGTGTAAAGGCTTCTATTTAATCTATATTTTTGGCCTTTCTCATTTCTTTTTCCCAAAGTGTACTTTCTACTCATATTTCTCTCTCTCACTTATTTCCAACCTTTTCAACGATGACACCAAGTATCATGCTACATGTTGATTTAATTTGGAAATTCTTATTAAGTTCTCCATAAAATTTCATTTGGCCTCCAGTAAATCTTGACTTCAAAATTACTTGTCCACTTCATCCTCAATTGCCAATGCTGGTACAAAAACTGATTGTTTTCATGGTAGTTTTTTTTTCCAGATATTTATCATTTGTATTGCATTAAATGATGACCAAATAAATATATGTTCTATGTTGTGATATTTCCAGGAGCTTTCAAACATAAAATAAAATACATTATACCAATTCATCTGTGTGTCTCAGGGAATGTCTGTGATTCATGTCTTCTCTCTCATAATTTAACTACAGTTTATTTTGATCTATATTGTTTTTACATAGCTGTTAGCACGTTAATTCTTCTATTTGACTGTGAGCTCCTTCCAAGCACAGTCTTTCTTTTTTTAATCCCATTATAATAATTACTTAACTAATCCCTATTAACTGACTTCTACTTAGCTCTGAATTCCTTCTTTTATTTCTTGACAAGAATATCAAGATTTATGTGATAGATCTCATCCACTAGTATACCTACTTGTTGGTCACTGGGGAAAAAAAAAATCTCACATTTAGAATCTGAACAATCAATATTTTTTCCTGACATCAAACATAAATGATATAAGAAATCATGATCTCAATAATCTTTGAAAAAACATGGAAGGACTTGCACAAAATAATGAAGCACAAAATGAGAACCAAAAGAATATTATATACAATAACAACAATATTAAGAAAGATTTTGAGCAGATAAATTATTTTTACTATCATAAGTATTTGCTAACTATAAAAAATATGAAAAAAATGTTATCTGCAAAGAAGTGATATTGTTTATATACAATAATTATATATATATATATATATATATGCATATACCTATTTGTGTCTAATGGTAGCCATCTCCAGGGTGAGAGAAAAGAGAGAAGAAAGAAAAAAGGAAAAAAAGAAATCAACTTGAATACTTTATTATATATTTAAAAGTAAAACCAAATTGTACACAATAGATTTGTATTTTCATGTGAGCTTTTTTATTATATTATGCTATAAAAATGCTTATTTTATTCCATAAATTAAAATAAATAAAATGAAAAGGTTTTTAAAATTGCTTCTTTGAAAGTCCATTTATTGTCCTTTCTTCTGAGGACAAAAAAAGTGAGATCTTTCTTCCATGTGATAATTATCCAATTTTTAAAAATAATGTTTCATATCCCTTCCCTTAATCTTTGCTTCTCTAAGCCTAAATATCTTCCATTTTTTCATTTGATCCTCAACTGATGTCCATTCTCAAGGTAATCCTTTTGACACACTCCATTTTGTTTATAAATCTTTGGTGCCTAGAATTGAAACCAGACCTCCAGATATGGTATAATAGTCTGAGTTCACATTAGTTCACATTAGTTTTCCAGGGCTGTACACATAGATGATGAGGTTGACATACTCATTGCCAGAACTAACTCAGTGTTTGGGAGAAAAGTCTTTAAAGTGATAGGAGTATTTCTCCTGAGAAACCTGTATGTGGGCCAAGAAACAGTAGTTAGAACCAAACATGAAACAACTGATTAGTTTAAAATTGGGAAAGGAATATAACTAGGATGCGTATTATCACTTTATTTGTTTAACTTAAATTTAGAGTACATCATGTGAAATGTCAGACTGCATGAATCAAAAGTCAGAATTAAGTTTGTGGGGAGAAATATCAACAATATCATATATGCAGATGATTCCACTCTCATAGCAAAAAGTGAAGAGAAATTAAGAAATCTCTATCTCGGGGTAATGGAGGGAGAGTGTAAATGCTGGCTTGAAGCTTAACATCTAAATACTGAGATCTTGGCAACCAGTCTTATAACTTCCTGGCAAAGAGAGAAAAATGGAAACAGTGTCATATTTTATATTTTTGGGCTCAAAGATCATTGCAGATGGCAACTGCAGTTATGTAATTAAAAGATGCATGCTCTTTGGAAGAAAAGCTATGGCAAATCTGGACAGCATACTAAAAAGCAGAGACATCGCCTAGCCAACAGAAGTCTGTATAGTCAAAACCATGATTTTTCCAGTAGCAATATATGGTTGTGAGAGTTGGACTATGAGGAAAGCTGTATGCCTCAAAAATCAATAAGGGAGGACTGTTAAGAGTTCCTTGTTGGACAACAAGGAGATCAAATCAACTAATATTAAAAGAAATTAATTCAGTAACTATTTGCTAGAAGGTCACATAGGAAAGCTGAAATGTAAATATTTTGGTCACATAATTAGAAGACAAGATTCATTCAAAAAGCCTATGTTGTGGGGAAAGATTAAAGGAAAAAGGAAAAGAAGATTGTAAAGAATCAAATTGATAGATAGTATTATGAACATAAGCTTGGACATACTTCAGGGGAAAGTGACAGAGTGAAGGACCTGATTTAGGGTTACAGTTAGTCAGACATGACAATGACTGAACAACAAAAACAAAAAAAATATATATACTATATTTTTAGAACTTGATTGTTTGAAACCAGAAATCATGTTGATGCTACCCCATTGCATGAAGATGTTCCTGTACTATAAAAGACTATGAAAATACTAGGCAGGTTGAGACAGGCTTTTTAATACTAGGAGAAAAACAGTAATAAATGAAAAAGAAGTAGATTTTTCTTTTGATGGAATTCCTTTGCTTTTTCCAATATCCAGCTAATGTTGGCAATTTGATTTCTAGTTCTTCTGCCTCTTTGAAAATCAGCCTGCTATTCTGGTAAATCTTGGGTCAAATATTGCTGAAACTTAGCTTGTAGAATCTTAAGCATAACCTTGCTGGTATAAATTCAATTATTTAATAATTTGAACAATTTTGGACATTTTTCTCCTTTAGGATTGGGATGTAAATGAATCTTTTCTATTCCAGTGATCACTGTTGAGTTTTCCAAATTTGCTGGCATATTACATGCAAAACTTTAACATCAGCTGGAATTCCATCACTTCCACTAGCTGTTATGTTAGCAATGTTTCCTAAGGCCCACTTCATTCTCCAGGATGTCTGGTAGTAGATTAGTAACCACTCTATCATGGCTATCTGTGACATTATATATTTCTTCTTCCTATTCTTGCCACCTTTTAAAAGTTGCTTCTACTTCTATTAAGTCCTACCATTTTTGGCTTTGCCATGACTAATTTTGCATGAAACATTCCTTTGATATCTCTAATTTTTGACCAACTTTTGAACTTTTCCATTCTATTGTTTTCTTTTATTTCTTTGTATTGCTCATTTAAGGTTTAATTATGGTCTGATGATTTTCCCATTTCCTTCAATTTATGTCTTAATTTTGCAATAAGAAGCTTATATTCTGAGCTACAATCAGTTCTCAGTCTTGTTTTAATTGTTCTTTACCTTTAACTACAGAGATATGACTGTCTAATGTTATCCATGTGTAAAGTTGCCTTTTTACTTGTTGAAAAAGTGCTTCCTATGACCAGAGAGTTACTTTAAAAAGCTCTATTAGGTTACCTTCGATTCAAAAAGATACAATTCTGTCATTTTTGAGATCATATCCCAGTACTGCTTCTTTTTCCCCCTACCCTTCTACTGATTATGAGGACTTTCTAAAAAATAATTTACCTACAATATCATATATAATAAATAATCTAAATTAAATTCATCCATTTTCATTTGAATTCATTGATACCCAAGATATTAATGTTTAATCCTTTTATCTCCTTTTTGACTACATTCATTTTGATAAATCTTATATCCCAGGTTTCTATGAAATGTTCATCCTCATAGAAATGTAAATTAAAACAACTTCGTGGTAGCACATCATACCTCTCAGATTGGCTAAGATGATAGGAAAAGATAATGATAAATGTTGGAGGGAATGTGGGAAAACTGGGACACTAATGCATTGTTAGTGGAATTGTGAAATGATCCAACCATTCTGGAGAGCAAATTGAAACTATACTCAAAGGGCTATCAAGCTGGGTATACCCTTCAATTCATCATGTATCTACTGGATCCATATCCCAAAGAGATAATAAGAAAGGGAAGGGGACCCATGTGTGCAGAAATGTAGCAATTCTTTTTGTGGTTGCAAAGAATTGGAAAATGAGTACATGCCCATCAATCAGAGAATATTTGATAACCAACTATAAAAGACTTGGTTCTTCTCATTGGTTCAGTGACCCAAAGCACTCCAAATAGACTTTAGATAAAACATTCTCTCTACATCCAGAAAAAGAACTGTGGAGATTGAATGTAAATCAACACATGCTATGTTCACTTCTTTTTTTTTTCTCTCTTTTTTTCCTCTCCCATGATTTTCCCCCTTTTGTTCTGATTTTTCTCTCCCAACATGATTCATAAAGCAACGTACATTAAAATTAATTAATTAATTTAAAAATCTGTTGATCCTCATAGCAATAGACTTTCCCTTTATGACTTGATACGTCTACCACTAAACTTCTTTTAAGCTTTAGCTCAACAATTTCATTACTACTAGATCTACTTGAAGTTTTCTTCCACTCTTCTTCTGTAGCATATTGGACACTTTCTGACCTGAGCATCTTGTCTTCTGGTGTCATATATTTTATCATTTTAATACTATTCTTGGCAAAGATACTAGAGTGGTTTGCCATATCCTTCTCCAGTGGATCACCTTTTGCCAGAATTCTCCACTATTACCTCTTTGTCTCAGGTGACCCTGCACACCATCACCCAGTTTCATAGAGCATTGCAAAATTCACACCTATGCAAGGGCAGGAATTGAAGAGTATGAGTATATAATATAAGGCAAAAATGAAGAGAACAATCTGGTGCTGACTAAGGAATAGAATGATAGAACAGTGGAGTGGATTACTTACACAAGTCACAGTAGTGACTATTTGTTGTTTGATAAATACAAGGATTTGACATAACAAAATATTCTGGGAAAATTGGAAGGTAATTTAATAGAAATTAGATATAGATGAACACCATATACCAATACAAGGTCAAAATGGGTAAAGGATTTAGATATAAAGGGAGATGACATAAGTAAATAAAGAGATTATGGGAGAATTTACTTATCAAATCAATGGATAAGGGAAAAGTTTATGATCAAATAAGAGCCCTGGGAAATAAAATTGGTAATTTAGTTACATCAAATTAAAAACTTTTGGCACAAACAAAACCAATACAGTGAAAACTAGGGCAGGGGAATCTTCAGGGGAGAAATTATAGCAAATTTCCCTGATGATATTTTCCTGATGATATTTCTCAAATATATAGGAAAGTGAGTCAAATTTAAAAAAAATAAATAACAGCCATTCCCCAGTTGAGAATTGGGTAAAAATATAAACAAAGTTTTCAGAAGAAAAAATCAAAGCTACCAATCAACACATTAAAAAGGCTCTAAAGTCATACTGATTAGAGAAATACAAATAAAAACAACTCTGAAGTGCTACCTTATACATATCACATTGCCTAACATGACAGAAAAGGAAAATAATAAATACTAGAGAAGATGTGGGAAAAATAGGTACTCTGATACATTGTTGATGGAGTTGTGGACAAAAAAGTTGGAACTATGCATATATTTTAAGATAATTTTGTATACTCTTTGACCCAGCAATATTATTACTAGGTCTGTATCCCAATGAGATAAGATAAAAATAGAAAAAGACCCATAAGAACAAGGATATTTGTAGATTTTTTTTTTTGTTATCAAAGAACTGGAAATTGACGGGATATCCATCAACTGGGGGAGTGACTGATGAAGTAAGGTGTAGAAATATGATAGTATACTATTACACTATAAAAATAAGGAATGAGATGGTTTCAGCAAAACTTGTGGAGAGTTATATAAATTGATGCAGTAAAGTGAGGAAAATTGGGAATAGCAATTATAATAATGATCAACTATGAAACATCTGACTACTCTGATTAATAAAATGATCCAAAATAATTCTGTAAATATAATGATAATAAATGTCATCCACCTCCAGAGATAGATCTGATGAACTCTGAGTGTAGATTGAAACATACCTTTTTAATGTTTTATGTTTCTTGCTTTTTTATTTATTTTTGCAACATGGTTAATATGGAAATATGTTTTACACTTTCCATATATAATTGGTATTATATTGCTTATTTTCTCAATGGGTAGGGGAAAGGATGGGATAGAGGGAGAGAATTTTAAGCTATTAACTTTCAAAATAATGATCATAAAAATAAGTAAATAATTAAAAATTAAAATATAATAAAGAGGAGAACTGGATTAGCAACACTCTATATGAAAAGCTTGGAAGTTTTAGTTAATTTCAAGATGAATTTCAATCAGTAGAAAATTAATTTCAATTTAATATAGTTATCCAAAAGCTAACACAAGTTTAGGCTCTATTTATACAAATAGCCATTAACTGTAAGAGAAAGGAAGAGTACAGAAAGGAACAGAAGGCAAGGCAAGGCAAGAAATATTTATTAATCCACTCCTATATAATTTAAGTACCATGCAAAGTGCTTAAAATATTTTCTCATTGGATGGGTAATTGTATCACTTGATTCTGCATTGATCTGAGTACATCTGGAATACCTTCCTTACTTTAAGTGAGAAATTGACAATTTAAATTGTGATCAGAGATGAGCACCCAGAATGGTGAAGGTTTAAAAAGCATGTCATATGAGTGATGGTTAAAGAAATAAAGAACTTTTTACTTTGAGAAGTTTTTATAAAAAGGGAACATGATGGCTATCTTTAAATTTCTGGATTCTTATGTGAAATTTTAGATTGTTTCATTGTTGTTTCAGAGGTGATAATTAGGATCAACAGGTCTATGTGAGAGACAATTTGTCTGAACATGAAGATAATTCTCATAATTAGTGCTTTTCTAAAATAAAAAAATAGGTTTTCTGGAAGTTAAACAAAAATGTAGGTCAAAATAACTGGTATTGTTTTTGATTTGAATTATTCACAGGGAAAGAAGAGTATTTAAACTAAACAGGGAAGGATGAGTAGACTTAATCTAGGGAGAGAGAGTAAGAAGTATTTCAGGTGGAGAGGCTAGCATGAACAAAGGCATAGAGTCAATATTTTTATCTTGGTTTATCTAGTGATACTTTTGGTAGGCAGTAGGTATTTAACAGGAAAAGAAATGAGAAGAGAATAAGAAGTAATGTCTCCATTCTTCCAGTGAATTAATTCTACCCATTTCTCCCATTTCTTCCCTCTAAGTCCAAACAGAACAATTCATCTTTCATAGTGCAGTTATTAAATACTTGAAAAGTATTTCTATCTACTTTTCTCCAAGCTAAATATTCTGTTATTTTTTTAATCTCTACAATCTGACAGTATCCAATTCATTCACCATCTTGTTTGTCTTCTTTTTGACATGCTCCACTTCAATGAAAATAATACTTCAAATGTAGTATGACCAGGACACAGAATTCCTATGATTATCATCACTTTGTAATTCTGTTGAAGTCTAAGATTGAAATTGCTGTCCACTAGAATCTTCAATCATTGTTTTCATAACAATGGTCATCTATCTATTTATATCTCCCTCATTCTATTCCCATGAAATTCATTTTTTTAATCAAGTATGAGCATTCTAGAGTTGTTTCACCTCAGATTCTCTTTATATTTCTAGCCCTTTGAGTTTTTTTGGTAGCTGTCATTTAACCTTTTAACTTTTTTTTCCCAGCTTTTTATCACTTGTAAATTTGATAACATAGCCAGACATTGCCATCATCCAAGTAATTAAAATAAACTTTTGAGTGGCACAAGGCCTATGATAAATCACTGAAGAATTCTATGGACAACTCCCACCAGATGGCTATTGATCTATTAACTACTATTCTTGTGTACAGTCATTCATCCAATTAGGAATACAAATATCAATACTTCCATCTCATCTAAATATCTTCGAAGTCGATACATTAGTTTCTACTATGTATTAGCATCAGACTAAGTGCAAAGAATACAAGAAACAAAAAAAAAGTCTCTCCTCTCAAAGAGCTTACAGAATAATGAGGGAGATAAGGTGCAGAAACAACTATGTACAACCAAGATATAGATATAGATATAGATATAGATATAGATATAGATATAGATATAGATATAGATATAGATATAGATATAGATATAGATATATAGATATATATATAGGATAAAATGGAGATAATTAACATAAAGAAAACAGAATTAAGGGGAACTGAGAAAGTCCTCCTATAGTAGGGAGGTTTTTAAGTAGAACTAGAAGAAGCCAGAGAAAGCAAAAGGCATAAATAAGGAAGAATATTTGAGACATGGTAGGCCACCAGTGAAAATATCCAAAGTCTAGAGATAGAGAATATAGTGTGAGGAACAGCAAAGAGAACAGAGAATATGGTAGTGTATAAGCTTTAATAAAACTAGAAAGGCAAGAATGGGGAAGACTTTGAACACCAAAAAGAGAATTTTCTTTTTTTATTCTAAAAGTGACTGAAATTTATTGAGTAAGTTAGTGATGCACCTAGAAGAGCAATTTGACTCCAAAATGGAGGACAGATTGAAGTAGGAAGAAATTTGTGTTAGGGGAACCAATACTATTGAAATCATGTATCCATCAGAGTATTGAAGACATTTTCCATGAAAGTCTTACTCTGCTGCCTCTGTGTGATGTGAAGGTGACCCTGGATGCTGCAAGATTAGGAATACAAACTCTGCTAGGCCCTACCAAATTAGAAAGCCTCTTAATAGATCAAGTATAGATTAGCTTAGTTAAGTTCAATAATGTTTCATTATCAGAGTTTCTGTCATTATGCTAAATATTTTTGAACTGTATTAATTTACAAAAAGCAGTGAACTACAAAATCAAATTGTACAAAACTTAGCATGAGACTTAACTAAGTTAAATTATTTTATAAGCATTTATAGATGAAAAGACAATGACAACAAATAGACACAAAATTGATTTGATCTGCTGTCTACATTGACCTCTTTTTTAATGTAAATTCCAATGAATTTACTTTGAATATCCACTGTAGACCTTGGCACTTTTTTATAAAGCAAGATTCCTAATATTTCTATCATTGACCCCTTTGGTAGTCTGGGAAAAGCTATGGACATCTTCCCCAAATAATGTTTTTAAATGCATAATATATAATATATAAGATTACCAAAAATGGCATTAAAACTATGAAAGTAAGTTTTTTTTTTTAATATTTCAGGGCTCAGGTTAAGGATCTGCAATATACATGATCTTAGCTTTGTTGTGGTTGTTTTTCAGTCATTTCAGTTGTGTCATACTCTTGGTAACCCCATTTGGAATTTTTTGACAAAGATACTGGAATAGTTTGCCAATTCCTACTCTAGCTCATTTTACAGATGAGGAAACTGAGGCAAACAGAATTAAGGGACTTGTCAAGCTTCACACAACTAGTATCTGAGGCCAGATTTGATCTAAAAAAGATGATTCTTCCTGACTTCAGGTTAAGCACTTTATCCACTGAGTCGCCTAGCTTAAAGTATAATAATATATCATGTGCTATTCTGATTTTCTCAACTAAACCATAAGTTCCTTGTGGTCAGAAAAGATGCCATGAATTTATTTTTTACCATCCATTCTAATGTAAACCCTGGAGAATGTAAAAATTACACTTTGATCATTATCTAGGAATCACAAGGACTGTCCTCAGTCAAGGGAGAAATCTTTTTTTTAATTTTTCATTACACAAATAGAATTGTCACTTCCCATTTTTAATTCTTTGCTTTTATGATGTAAAGACTATATCTTTTCACAATCACTGCTTCCATAGGTCTTATAATATATTGTTCTTTGGTACTTACATTTCTCAATGATTCCTTTGTTCTTATGTTCTGTAATAGTTATTGCATTCTATGGTTTTCTTATATTCATTTCTGCTTTACATTCTCCAGTCCCGTCCTTTCTTTATTCTCCTCCCCCCTCTCTATTTCAATTTATCCTTCTTTGGCTTCATTTTCTCCTCTACTATATTTTTGTATTTCATCCCATTTGTCTCCTTAATTGGGGTCTCTAGTTTTGTTTGTTTGTTTCTGCCTCTGCATCTGTCACCTTCTGTGCTTCCTGTTGTTTATTTCTCTCTATATACATGCATTCTCTCCATTTTTATATCTTCTCTCAGCATTTCACATGCTATTATATGCCATTCTTTGCTCCCCTCCCCCATCATATTTACATATTCATGTCCATGCAGAATGATTTCACTGGCTTTCAGTTCTCTGGGCTACTAACCCAAGCACGGTCCCTTCATTGGATGCTTATTTCCTTCATTTTTTTCCCATATAATTCTAAGTTTATCATTCTATCTCAGTCCCAAGATATTTTCCCAAACTGCTGCCCTAAATTCTAAATGAAACTATGATTATATTGCGGTAGCAATTGTGATGAAAAGAAGAGACTAGTGGGGAAAAAATCTCATAAGTACCTTAGTTTTGAAAGGGTTACTAGGCTGATGAGTTTGAGGAATGTATACATATGGTTTATGGAAATAATGGAATGATGTGAGCTATGTAATAATACAATTAAGGAGCCCAAATTGGCTGAATAGCTGAAGCCCAAAGAGGTAGTATTATTGATTTGATATACCTCAGAAGCGGGTGTCCAGTGAAGTGTGCCTAGAGTTGCACTTAGCTCCATGCTTTGCAATATTTTTTATCAAGGATATAACTGAAGATAGGTATCATCTTGATCAAATGTATGAATGACACAAAGCTGGGAGGGAAACCTAATATATTGGATGTCAAAGCTAGCATTCACAACATTCTCAATAGATTAGAATATTAGATCAAATTGCATAAAATGAAACAATATCACTAAATGTAATAGGTTAAAGAAATTTATTTCATTGAACAGATGCCCATCAATTGGGGAATGGCTGAATAAGCTATAGTATATGAATATAATGGAAGAGTATTGTTTTATAAAAAAGAATGATCAGAATGATTTCTAAAAAAACTGGAAAGACTTACAGGAACTGATGCTAAGTGAAGTGGGCAAAACAGAAGAACATTGTCCACAGTAACAACAGTATTATATGATGATGATCAATTGTGATGGACTTGACTCTTCTCAGCAATGTGGTGATATAAGACAATTCCAATAGACTTGGGAGTGGAAATACCATCCACATCCAGAGAGAGAACTATATAGACTGAATGTGAATTGAAGCATTAGTATTTTCACCCTTTTTGGGTGTTTTATTTGTTTCATTTTTCTTTCTGTGTTTTTCCCCTTTTTGTCCGATTTTTCTTTCACAACATGGCAAATATGGAAATATATTTTAGAAGGATTGTACATATTTAATCTATATTGGATTGCTTGCTGCCTTGAGGAGAAAGGAGGGGAAGTGGAAGGAGAAAAAATTAGGTACAGAAAAATCTTACAAAAATTGCATGTATTTGGAAAAATACAATACTATTGAGAAAAAAAATTCAACAAAAGCAAAAATAAATTCCAGTACTACAAGATGAGGGAGATGTGATTAGTTGAATGTTCATCTAAAAATATTTGAAAATTTTAACCTAATTTGAGCCAATCATGAGAATCAAACAACAAACTATGCATCATAGGCTGCATTAAAGAATGCAAATTATCAGAGATTATTATCTCCAAAATGTACTTTAAACACAATGTGTTTGTGTATGTGTTCTATTTGTGCTTGTATGTACTTCATCCTGATGAGGTCACATTTGGACAATTTTATCAAGTCCTAGGTACCATGTTTTAGTTAAGGACATTGATATTTTGGAGAGCATCCACAAGAGAGAGAACTAGAATAATTAAAGGCTGCAAGATCATGCCATACAAGGATGGGCTATTGAAAATGTGGATCCTTTCATTAGAAAAGATATGATAGTTTTCTTTAAGTAATTCAAAATCTGTCATGTGGAACAGGAGTTTGATGGAATTTTTTTTGCCCCCAAAGAATAGTATTAAATGCAATGGGTAGAAATTTTAGAGAAGCTCACATTTAACCTATTACAAGGAGAATATTTCAAACATTTAGAACTATCAAAAGTATAATAACTCTCTCATGTGGTCTTGGCGATACTCTACTAGCTATTTTCAAACTGAGGCTAGATACTATATAGGGAGTTGTAGAAATAATTCTTGATCAGTTACATTTTAAACCAGATAGCTTCTGTAGTCCTTTTCTTGAATTAGAAAAGAGTCTCTTAGATTCTGTTCTTATATTATCGGTATTAAACTTAATTGTCTAGAGTTTTCACAATCTAGGTTTTAACTCATTTTGAAAATTTGGTATTGGTATATTTTCAAGTCTTGGGATATCTTTCTTATTTGCTGTGGTCCCAATTAGTACCTAACAAATACTTATTGAACTTAATTGAACTGAAGATTACTGATAGTGGTTACATAATTTGATCTACAAATTCTTACTCTATCCTTGACTGTTATTTTTCTATGCCAGGAGAAAATTTTCTGATGCATTCCTTGTTGGCAGGGTTTAGTGGAAGGTTGGCTTCAGGTAAAAGTTGAAAATGATGACTACAGTTGAACTTGGAGATTATTGATGTATTTCAATTATCCATGAGATCCCTGTCTCCCATGATCACAGATATTAAAGAAGAGGTTGTCCAAGCTTGCCCAGGGCCTCTCTAGGAGGTCTTTAAGTAAGGGGCACAGATCTGATCTTGTACTAGTCAAGGAGCTGGTAAGGTAAGCTGGTGGGAAACAAGAATTCAAAGAATTGAGCTCTTTGAACATGTTGCAAAAATGTATGAGGCAGCCCTAAAATGCTTTCAAAGGAGTATGTTCTTACAGACTAGTCCCAAAAGCTTCGTTATTTTTCTTACTTTCTGTTACACATTTGCTACCAACATACTGGTAGTTAAAACTTAAACCAGACTCAATAAGATTCAGTTAAATTTGACTATCAGGAAACATTCTAACCCCCCAAGCTGCCACAGATTTCAAATTTTTGGAATGGGTTAGCCTTACTTTTTAACTCCTTTATTCTTCACAGTATAGATATCCTGCTTTTCCCTGCTTAATTTTTTTTCCTTAGAACACTTAAATCAAATTTTCTTCTCTTTAATTATCATCAACATTCCCAGGCATAGAGTCCCCAGATTCATTATTTTCCTACCCCTGCAACTATTCAAGGGCATAAACTCTAAGTCAGTGTAATGCTCTTAAGAACATAGACAATGGATTACAATGAAAGTTTGTCTGTCCCTAATATTTCCTTCCTATACACTTTTCTTTCAGAGGGGATGTAAGTTGTGGGATAAAACAGAGAAATCAATACCAATCCCAGGACTTGCTTCAGGACAGAAATACATATACATATGTGTGTGTATATATGCACACATCTACACACATGCACATGCATACTCATACATGTGTGTATACAAATGCACATATACATGTGTATGCATATGAAAGTTGCTTTTAAAGTCCATCAGTGTGTTCATTGAAATTTTCATTTTAAAAAATAATAATAAATGCATTTCCTTTATTAACTCAAAATATTCCTTTAATTCTCTTCTATCCTGGATAAAAGTCTAAAGAATAAGAAGGAAGAACAGATGAGGGAATAATTTTTCCTAAGTAGTTGATGTTTGGACTCAAACAGCCAAGGGACTTTTTAAGGTTTAAAAAATAACCTCCAATTTTCATTTTCATAAAGACGTCATTATTTATCTCAATTTTTGCTTTCACAAATTAGGGTTCCCAGTTTTCTATTTAATCTAAATAATGGTGAAGAAGTTTTACTTTAACTTCTATTTCTACTTGACATTCCTAACTTCCATTGCTCATTCACTTCATTTTTAATTTCAATGCACTATAGCACCTCCTGGCTACAAACACACTCTGTATTCCCCCTTACATACAGATGTCCACAAAAACCAAATTAATATAACATGGTAAGGAAAAATACAGTGTTCTACTTTAACTTCAGGTTCTGAGTATAGGGCATGAGTAGTATAGTTCATAGATCATCAATAATAGATCTGGAACTAAAGGAAAGTTGGAGGCCACATAGCCCAACCTTGACATTTTACAAATGTGAAAAATGAGCTCTGGAGAGATGCTTTTTCCATTAAGTAACAGTGCCTTACTTTTTGTTCAAGGGTAGTTACCATTACATGGGATGGAATCTCATCTCAGAATAAATGGCTTCAGGGAGTAGCAATGTGATTCAGTGGAAAGAATACAGTTTCTGAGTTGGGGGACCTGGGATTCAGATCTTGACATTTCTACTTACTGTACATCCTTGGAAAAGTCAACAACCTCTCGATGTTTCCATTTCCTTATCTGTAAGATATGGGAATCAGACTAGTTGACCTCTGAGGTTCCTTTTATCCCCCCAGATCTATAATCTTATTATCTCATCTAAAAAAATATATATATGTATATATATATATATATATACATATATATATATATATATATATATAATTCTATTTTTTTTTGAGTTAGTTGGTTTTTTTTTTTTTTTTTTGTTTTTTACAAAGGACACCTCTATAGAAAATGAAAACCAAAGACAGGTAGCTTTTTCTAAGTATCCCTTCACATGGGTAAATAGGGTTCCATCAATCAGAAAAGAGGTATAGCTCCTATGAAGCACATCTGGTGGGATTCCGGAACATGCTAGCTGATGGGTAAGGGAGATGTTATCTTTTAGCTAACTAGCATTGTCTTGCTTTGTGTAAGAGTTCATTCTGAACTGTATATGTAACTTATTTATAATGAGCAGATTAGTAAGAAGTAAAAGTGACTTGAGATTTATAAAACATGAGATTTTCAAGGCCAAGATCTTCATTTTAGATCTCAAAGAACTGAAAATAGGAAAAATAGAAATAGGGGGTCATCACAGCATGAATTATGTGAGCAATCTGGTGAGACAAAAATAAAAACCTGTTAGATTTGTTCTGTGTTATTCCTATCATTTATTAGCTGCATTAATGTATGCCATGATTCCTATACTTTTGAGGACACTGGATGGTCCCATTGAATTTTGGTAGAATTCTGAGTTTGGACCCTGAATTTTCACTAAATGATATACTAGGCTATATATTAATTGTGACAGATTTTTTTTCTCAATATGCTCCTAAAGGGACACTCAATAAAGCAAACTAGTGTGAATTTCCAATTCTAGGGGGCACTGATATATTAGATTCCTTTAGAAAGGTGATTTCTTTTTTTTTACCTCATAAACCCCTCAGAGGTAGAAACAGACTTCTCTCAATAAACCTAGTGACCAGAGAAACAAAGTCACAATATAACCTGTAAGTTGGCTCTTATTTTTGCTCCTCACTATGACTATTTTATTCCCTTTTACTTTTTCTTTAGCCATCTCAGTATATCAGCATGGTACCACTTGTCAAATAATAAGTAGATTGCCAGAGAAAAGTCATTCTCAGTATCACGCATACAAGTGTTATTTGAAAAGAGAACTAAAATAGGACAAAGGAGGTATCTTACCTACAATCCCAAGTAACTTACCAAAACCATAAGTCTGTGGATGATTTTTAGTCTAGAAAATGCTAATTAGCTTTGTTTCATTCTTTTCATTAATTTTGACACATTCCTGGACCATGGGTTTCTGGTTATATATGTTAGCCAATAATGTTAGTGTAACATCCATTCCCTCAGTTAGTCTCCAAAGGCCAAGTGTGACAAATTTCTTCTCAGGGTCTCAGATTACTCTCTGGGGCTTGTGATAGCTTTTTTTTTTTTTTTTTGTTTTGTTTGTTTGTTTGTTTGTTTTGTTTTGTTTTGGTTTTTGGTTTTTGGTTTTTTTTTTTTTTTTTTTTTGTTCCCTGCTGCCATGAGCTCAAGCCCCTACTACTTATGTTTCTTTTGTTTGTTAGTGGACATATGATTCAGTTCATGAGCCCTTTTATAGTTCAATGACCCTTACAATTCATTGATTATATTTTACAAAGAAGTATTTACTTCAAAGGTATAGGAGAAAAAAATATAGGCAATTTCCCTTTCCTCCAATATTTCACAGGCATAATTTTACCTATTCTATCTTAGTCTTTGGAGGAGTAGATTCAAGATTTGAGTTCACACATAGCATTAGTTCCACCTAATTCATGTCCATATTTGGTATTATTTAGAAATAATCCTTCTTATACAGTGATATCATTCTATTAATTTCATATACTCTAATGTATCCAAGTCATTCCCAAGTTAATGGGGACAACTGTAGTCTTCAGCTCTATTGTTTTTAATAACAATGTGCTGCTGTAAATGTTTTGCACATACAAGTCCTTTCTCTGGATCTTTGATTTTTTTTTTAATAATACATGCCTATTAATGGTATTCGTGGTCAAATGATTTGTTTGTATTAGTTTGCTTGTATTAGAGATGTAGTTCTAAATTATTTTACAGAATCCTTCTATCAATTTATAGATCTATTGCCAATATTGTATTACTGTTCATGCCCTTCCACAGCCAGTCCAAAAATTTTCATTATCTTTTTCATCATAATTGTCAATGTAATGAGCATGTAATGAAACATGAGAATGCCTCTTTTCTCCCTTTCTTTTTTCTTCTTTCTTTCTTTCTTCCTTTCTTCTTTTCTTTCTTCCTTCCTTCCTTCCTTCCTTCTTTTCTTTTTCTTTCTTTCTTTCTTTCTTTCTTTCTTTCTTTCTTTCTTTCTTTCCTTCCTTCCTTCCTTCCTTCCTTCCTTCCTTCCTTCCTTCCTTCCTTCCTTCCTTCCTTCCTTCCTTCTTTCTTTCTTTCTTTCTTTCTTTCTTTCTTTCTTCTCTTTCTTTCTTTCTTTTTTTTTCTTTCTTTCCTTCCTTCCTTCCTTCATTTTTTTTAAATTAGTGATTTGGAAATTTTGTTGTTGTTAGCTTGGATTTATTTCCATGATAATTACCTATATATGTCATTTTTACCATTTATCAATTGGAAAATGGCTCCCTTTTCTATATATTTGTGTTATTTCTCTATTTGTCTTGATCATATCACACAGCCTGTAAGTGATAGAGTGGAGGCCAAATTTAAACTCTGATGCTCTGGATTCTAAATCCAGCACTCATTCTACTTTACCATCAATCTAAAGAGTTAAAACATGGAAACCTTTTGCTTTTGTAAAGATAAGATAATACAATATAATACAGAAAAAGTCCTAAATTTGAAATGAATTTTAGTCAGCTCTACAGATTGAACAGCCTTGATCACTTCACTTAAAACTGTAACTTAGTTTCTCAGTTTGTAAAATTGCTAATATATATTTTGCCTTCTTAAAGAAAAGCATAACTGAGATGGTGAGCTAAAGATTCTGAATTTTCAGAAGGAAAGCACTAAAAATCTTATATAATCTGTTAATTTTGAGTTCACTCTTAGAATGTAATACCTTTCCTATTTATTTTAAGTATTTTATCTTGGTTTGAACTTATTGAGAAAAACAAAATCTTGGTTTTTTGTTTGATTATGAGATACCAATAATGTCCTGCTTCAGGGAGACCATTGGCCTGAAAAAAATTCATATAGTTAAAGTAGAATAAAGGAGCATTATGATTTATTGCCCTAGCCTTTCACCTCTAGAGAGGTGGTTCTAAGTCTATTTTCTGTCAAAAGGAAATTGAGTTTTGTGGCTTTAATCTAGTCTCTAGTAGAAACCTGTTCATTTCAAAAACCATTGCATACTTTAGCACAATTAGCTATCTCTGCTGAGAAAACTATAGTGAAAACTATGTTTTGGAAAATATTTCCATCTTTTTTTTGGTTATCCTTTTCTTCCTTACAAATTCTCCAACTGCTCCAAATCATCTCTATTTAAGTTTTCAAACATGTAATAGCTTTCAAAGCATAAAAAGAAACAGAATATACATATATTAAAATATATGATATGCATATGTTTGTATGCGTGTATATATATTCATCTACATATATGTATACACATACATGTTATCCTTAAGTCAGTATAGTTTTTAATGAATGAAGCTTTTAAAGTTTTAAGCAATTCAAGCTTAAAATTTCACTAACTTATTCATATACCTTGTGTTTGAATGTAGCCATTCAATATGTGTATACCTATATGCACGTGTGCATATTTATTCATATACATGTATGCATTTATATATACATATTTGGAGGGCTGTTAAGCAACCTGTGATTTCATTGCTATAGGAATAATGCAGTAAGAAAATTCCCTTACTGTTTTAGATCAGGAACATTTCTGAAATCTTAAAGACTTACCTGGAATATTGATTAAGTGACTTAACAAAGGTCATATTTTCACTGTTTGAGTGGGAAGATTTGGTTCAAAATCTTCCTATCTCTGAGGTCCGTCCTAATGCATCATGTAATTCTGCACACAATTAGGTGCAACATGACCATATATATATGTAGATTGATAACTAATAGGAGGTTTGAGGTGGGGAAAGGAGACAAATACACATATAGAAACAGAGGAAGAGAAAGAGAAAGATAGAAGCAGAAAGAGACACAGAGACAGAGAAACAGAAACAGAGAGAGATAGAGACAGAGAGAGACACAGAGAGAGAGTCAGAGAGAGACAGAAAGAGACAAAGAGAGACAGAAAGACAGAGAGAAATGATACATTTGACATGGTACTTCTTAAACTGTTGTGCCCTCTTTTTATTGTTATATCTATTTAGCTCTGGTTTATAGCTAAATAAAGCACTACAGTATAACACCTACTCTTTTATTAAATGTGCAAATTTACTCTAAGCTATTGTTTTGAATTATATCTTAAAATGACAGTGGGAGACAGGTTGATGTCATTGCATCCATTTTAGAGATGAGGAAACTGATATGCTGAAAATTGAAGTGAACATTTTACTGCCACAAAAACTTAGCTGAGATTAGAACCTTCTGTGAAAGCACAGTGAGTGACTCAAGCAGCAGACTCGACCAGCACTGTTTGGCAAATCCACTTTAAGATGCATTGAGTAGGAAAGATGCTAAGTTCTAGTCTATATTTAAAATAGTGTTACATAATACAATTTGGAAGCTACTAGGATAATGTGACTCGTCATCATGTGGCTCTCTGCACCATATGCCTGGGCCAGAAATGGTTGGAAATCAGCACTTTTTTTCCCTTTTCTTTTTCTTTGCTTTTTATCCTTCAGAGCCAGTTCCTTCTCACTGTTTATATTGTTTTGTCCAGGTCATTTCCACTGATGACTCCTCCCTCTACAACTTAGTCCATGTATATTCATCAAGGCCCACAGGTTCTGCCTTCTCCATCTCTTTCAAATGTATCTTTTGCTTTCCATTCCTATGTCTTACACACCTATGTTTTTATGCCTGTTATTGTAATAGTCCTCTACCTGGTAGCTCTGACATTAGTTTCTTCCCTCATCAATCAAGCCTATTACCATTTTAATCAACCTAAACCATCACAGTTTTGTCTGGTGTGTTGTTTGCTTTTAATCAAGCACCACTGCTTAAAACCATTTAATTCCTCCTTTTCTACAAGAATTGCAAATTCCTTAGATTAGCATTCAATGCTCTAAAATATCTGGCTCAAATCCAGCTTTCTTTCCTCATCCTTCACTATTTCTGAACATGAAGCTTTCACTCAGAAGATTGTAAGCTCCCTGAAGACAGAAATTGCTTTTCCTGTTCATTCTTATATCCCTTGTACCTAGTACTATATTTCATACAACATGGTGGATTTTAACAAAAATCTTTTGAGTTGAATGAAGGAGGCATGCTAGCTACTGTTCTTGAAAGCATTTTGTGTTTTCTCATCTCTATGTCTTTGCTGATATCGTTGCTCCTGTTCCCATGTTCTTTTGCAATTCATTTGGCCAAATCTGACCCACTTATCAATATATAGTTTCATTACAATAAAATCAATCCCAGCTCTGAATAATTCTCTTCTAGGTATTACTAGTCCTCTTAAAATTTACATTTTATCATATGGCATATTCTAGATTATCTTTTTATTACTATGTATCTTATTTCCCCAAATATATTGTATATTCCTGGAAAAGATACAGCTAGATGGCAAAAATGATAGAGGACTAAGTCTGGAATCAGGAAAATATGAGTTCAAACTTAGAATCCAATAACAGCTGAGCCATACTAGACAAATTACTTAAACATTGTCTGCTAGGGTTTCTCAATCCAAGATTGGAATTCTCCAAGGATTGTTGTAAAAATCAAATGAGATAATATTTGTAAAGTACTTAGAACAGTGCTTAGTATATAGTAGTAACTTAATAAATAATGATATCCTTCTTTCCTTTCGTGAAAGATAGAGTCCTTGTCCATGTTATGATAATGAATTTATGCTTCACTGGATTCTTTTTATCTTCTATAATACTCATATTTTTAGGTGCTCAGTCATTATTTCTTGATATTCAATTAAATTCAGTTCCGTAAATGGAGCAAATATTGGTTAATTAGGTATTAGAACACTGTAATATCTCATTTGAAAAAATGTGCTTCTCTAATGGTTTATAATCACGGGTACAACTATGACTTAGATAAGATTTTATTTTCACTGAAAATAAAATATATGGAATTTTCTTTTTGCTTCATTGATTTTTACTTGATCTTGTTATTTTATTAGGGATCATGAATTACTGGTAAAGAATAACTTTACCAAAGCAGATCACTATCTTCAAAATCTAGAAATAGAAAGTTGCCTATAGTAACTGAGAAGTTACATGACTTCCTCAAGGCCACATAGCTTAGAGTTTGCCAAAGATAGATTTGAACCCACCCCTTCTTGTCCCAGAATTCAGTTAGTTATCCCCTATGCCATGCCATCTTCATGGCTATTAAACTATTTAATGAAGCAGTATAATAAACAAATTCACGGAATTAATGATTGATGTCTTTTATCCATTGGTGCAAGCAATAATAGTCCTTAGAAAACTGAAGATGTAGGTAACTGTATACTTTATGGTGTTGAGTAGACTGTCCTTTGCTCCTTCTCCTTGCTTTCTTTGTTTTCTATAGTTGGTGTCAGTAAGACCTGAATTAAATGTAATCTTAATAGTTACTTAATAGGTGTTTAATAGTTGTAAGAACCTGAGCAAATTAGTTAACCTCTATTTTCTTCAGTTTCCTCAGCTGGAAAACTGGAATAACAATAGGAATTGAGATATGATAATACTTACCTCCCAGAGTTGAGAGGATGCAATAGAATAATATGTATGAAGCATTTAATATACTGCCTGGAACATAGTAAACATTCACTATATGAATGCTAGATAATGATGATGATGAAGATGAAGATGATGTTGATTAGTGAAAGAGGTAAGGATAAATCAGTTCCCTAGAAGGAAATGATGTAGGTCTAGATTGTGGATCTCCAGCACTCTACTGTGGGGAAGGAGGAGATTGGAAATAGACCCACCATTTTAAACATCATCTGACCATATCTGCTATGGGTAAAAATAATCTGGGATAAACATGATCACTCCTTAGCTATGAAGTGCTTTGAGAAGTGTTTTGTTATTGTATTTTTCCTTAAAAAATAATATATTTTAGACATGGCTACTGTACTATGCAGGAAACAGCAACAAATCTCATTTACAAGGTTTTTTTTTATTGATATAGAAAGTCATAATTATAGTCAGATGAGATTGAGGAAAGCAAATATTGAATAAGAAAAACAGCACTTAAAATGAGAACTTATTTTAAAAAACTAAAAAGTTTGCCTCATTTGGCCTTTATTTCAGGAAAAAAAAATTTCCAACCTCAGAGTGTCTGTAAAAAATGCTAGCTACTAAGAATGTGATGGGTATATCTGTGATGAAAGCTAACTGAAGTAGCAGGTTAAGAAATAACATTTGCATCTTAACTTTGTGGGTTCAAAAAATGTAACCTGCCAGGATTAGCTAATATCATGCAAACTTTGAAAAGAGAGATGTTTTTTTGTGACTGGGATAACCCGGAGAGAATAAAAAGTCTGATTTGATGAAAAGCCTCTGGTAAAATTAGAATCTGCTTCTGAGCTTATTCAAGGAAACAGAAAGTAACGAAAATTAAAAGTATAGCTGAGGAATCTTGCAAAAATCCTGACAAGACGGCAATCTACAATTCAATAGTGGTGATTTTGTCTTTCTCTTTGGCTTCATCAACTTTCTTCTTCCTCTTTCTTCCCACTTTTCTGTCTCTTTCTCTCTGAAATATACATAAGTGATTCTTTTTTTCTGATTTCAGAATGTCCTTAGCTGTAAAGGACTTATGAGCTGAAGAAAGTAAAGTCAGCAGGACAAAGAAAATAATGTTCATTATAAGGACAGTATAAATTAAGAGAAAAACAAGACAATCAAAAATGAATTACATGGACAGAGTGTTGGATTAGAGTCAGAAAAACCGGAGTACCAAAGCAGCCTTAAACATTTATTAGTTGTGCAAACCTGGGAAGATCACCAAAAACTCTTCCAGCCTCAGTTTCCTCATATATAGAGTGGAGATAATAATAGCACCTACCTATCATGGCTCTTATGATGCTCAGATGAGATAATATGGAACTCACTTTGCAGATCTTTAAGCACTATCTAAATGATAGCTATTTTTGTTATCACGAATAAACTAGGCTTCAAAAATAGATATAAGAAAGCAACTCTCACCTCTACCTCTATTTCTTTGAAGAGATGTGGGACTTTGAGTATATAATATTCCATAAAATGCCACACTTGTGATGTTAGTTATTTTTGCTGAACTTTTTTTTTCTTTTTACTATAATGTGTTTACCTCTGAGGGGTAGAGGGAATATCCATAGAAATGTGAGAGATATAAAAACAAATTATAGCAATAAAATTTATTTTATATAAAAACAGCAAAGGCATGCCTTCTAAGAAGATGTCACATATTATACCAAAAGAGACTTGGATGCAAAACTAGCTAAGCCATGTGAAACTAGGCATCTATAAAATATACATTTATAAAATGTATAGAATATTGCTTATACTAGGAAGTTTATGGGTTTATTCTGGGGAAAGTGCTTTGTAAACTACAAAGCACTATATAAATGTGAATTATTATTACTCTCATTAGGAAAAGAGATGGGCTGGTCATGTGGAAAAAACAAATAATAGCCAATGTACCGGCCACATCTTCCAATGTCAGGAGATATCAAAGAAGACCCCTAGAATGTTGGATAAATTATTAATTCATAGAAGACATAGAGGAGGGCATATACAAGCTCATAGGGGTTGGAAGATTAGAGATGGGTTGTAAAGAGTTTAAGGGAAGTCCCACATTGACAAAATCACAGATGTGTATCAGACCTTGGTTAAAATTGTTGGTCTGCAATTTGTGAGCTGCTGAGCAAATCATTTCTTTGCTCAGGACCTCAATTTCCATATGTCTAAAATGAGGGAGTCAGATTGCAGAAAGTATTCTTCCATCTGCACTTGCATGTTCTGGATCATCTCCCTGAGGTAATGGTCCTCTTTGAGAACAAAGGACAAACAATAAGATCTATGTGCAAAGTTAACCTGGAATTGGTCAGTTGGAAAACTCCTTCCCAGTCAAACTGAGACCTGTTGAAGACCTTAGTTTTAAAAGACAAAGGTCTCCCACTGCATCCAGGTCCATCTTCAGTCATCTTGATATATATCTTGCCACTGGACCCAGATGTTTCTGGAGGGGAAAGTGATCTTGCCCAACCCTCCCTCAATTAAATTCAATTCACTTGCACATCAAGGCATCACCCTGATGTCATGGCCCTCTTCAAGAACAAAGAACAAATATCAACCTCCTTGGAAATATATTAGTTTGATTAAAAAAATCCATTGCACATTGGAGATCTTCTATGGCATTTATTACATTCTAACTTACTTGATATTTGTTTGTATACATGTGGAGCAGGCTCAATGTTGTGAGTTTGGAGTCTGTGGAATGCAGATTGATGCTTGACTCTGCTTCTTATTACTTCTGTATCTTTGCTAATTAGCTTTTCTGGCCTCCTGTTTCTTAATCTATAAAGTGGAGATGATAATAGCGTGACAGTGAGAAACATTCTAGTATGTCATCTTCACGATTAAGAAAACCTGGGTTCAAGTCTCATTTCTAACACATGTTGAGCAAATCACAATGCTACAGGCCATTTGTGAAGGCAGTAAATTGTGGACTTCGTTGATAGAGTTAAATTAATGAATGAGCAAGTTGATACCAAAAATATGGAATGGCATGATAATAATAATGACATAAATTATCAGATTTGTAGTTGACACAGAGTTAGGAGGGAAAATTGATATATTAGATGATAGGGACAAGATTCAAAAGAATCATGGCAGGTTAGAACCTTGGGTAAAATTTAATTAAATGAAATTAAATAGGTTTAACTATGAAATCTTGCACATGGGTTCAAGCTATCAATTTTGAAACAGAGGATGGAGCACATGTGGCTACAAAAAAAGATAAAGGGGTGCTAGTATACCAGGCAATCAATATTAGGCAACAGTCAAAAAAGAAAAGAAGAAAGAAAAAGGGAAAGAAAAAGAAAGAAAAGAGAAAAGAAAAGAAACCTTGTGACACTTAAAGAGAGACACAGGTTCCAGGTGTAGAGTTGATATTTTGCTTTAATAACACCAACTAGAGTACTTTGAGGAAATGGCATACTTTCTGGTCTGAACTGTTTCTGGTCTGGAGAACAAGTCTGTTAATAAGCATGATGAATATGGATTGGGGTAAGTAGTAGAAAGAAAGTGGCTTCTGAATTGCCTTTCCTCTCTGACATTATGAAATACTTTCAGATACCTACTTCTCAGGGGTATAGTGAGGATTAAATGAAATAAGCATTGTCAAATACTTGGGGAAAGTAAAGAAGCATAAAATAGCCAGTTATTATAGCTTATGTTTTCTACTCTAGCTTGCAAATGTTTTTAAGGAAAGATCTATGTCTCTTTTAAGTAAGGGAGAAGTTGCCCTAATCCTTCAAATTGAGTTTTTAAAACATGTATCTAGTTTTATTTAATACTTGCATGTATCCTATTGCACAGATGTGGGGATTCTCTCCAATGATGTTGATTGCAACCAGGAGTCAATCTGTTACAATAGAAAGCATATTGACTCAGAAATGAGTAGACTTAATTTTATTCCTCCCTCTGATCCTGAACAAAACACTTCATCTTTAACTTTAGCTTCCTCTTATATTAAATGAATGAAATGGACTCTATATGTAGTCTCCAAGGTCTTATTCCAGTTCAACATCTCTAAATCTATGACTCTTATCCTGAGTATCTCTTGTCCATATACTCTGCCCACCACTCTTGAAAACGGCCTCAAGAGTAAAATCTGTAAAATGGGCACCAAATGGTTTTTACTAGAAGGAAAAATTCTTTGGAGAAGGGACAAGGCAAGATCTATTTTTCTGGGTACTTTATTTTTTGCTATTTCATATTTATACCCAGTTCTTATTTAAGTATTTAGTCAGGCAGTTATTCATTGTTTTTCATTCTCATCACTCTCTTTTTCTTTTTTTCCCTATTTTTTCCACCTCCTCCCTCTCCTTTTCTCTATCCCTTCCTTTCCCCCTCTGTCTCTGTCTGTTTTTTGTTTCTGTGTCTTTTCTGTTTCTCTTTGTCTCTTTGCCTCTGTCTCTCACTCTCTGACTCTCTCTTTGTCTCTCTGTCTCTGCTGGTCTCTTTGTTTTTTTCTCTTTGTCTCTGTCTCTATCTTTTTCTCTGGTTCTCTCTCTTTTTCTCTCTGTCTTTGTCTCTCTGTCCCTCTCACTTTCTCTCTCTCCCCCCCTCTTTTTCTCTCCCCTGTCTCTCTCTCTGTCTCTGTGTATGTGCATCTCTGTTTCTGTGTCTCTCTCTTTCCCCTCTTTCTCTTCTCCCCCTTCTCTCTCTCTCTTTGTGTGTGTCTGTCTCTCTGTCTCTCTCCCTCTCTCTCCCTCCCTCCTTCTTTCCCTTTCCCTCCTTCCTTTTCTCCTCTCTCCCTCGCTCTCTCTCTCTCTCTCTCTCTCTCTCTCTCTTTCACACACACACACACACACACACACACACACACACACAATCTCCCTTTTCCCCTCTCCACCTCCCTTGCAGGTCACTTTCCTCAGTAACATCTGTAACATCAGCAGTAATCACTGTGGTCTTGTTGCCTAGGCATTCTTGAAGAGTCAGAAGTGGACTGTAATTGAAGAGTTCATTACCGAGATCAGTTGGTTCCCTGATTACAGTGGCAGGGTGAAATATATATCCTCACCAAAAAGCTACTGAAAAACCTTTATCGAAGTCACCCACTTTTCACTCTTTTTTTATTCGAACCCCGATGAGCTTGTCAGCAAAATTAAAGGTATGTCATTCACATCGTGCATGCATTGCAAAGGACTATAAACCTGCCAACCTCTTTGATGAAATAAAAGGGTTTTATTTATGATTCATGTAGGAATATGAGGTTATTTTTATTCCGTCAGTACACTAATAATCAGGCAAGGGCTTAGGAAATGAGGAGCCCAACTGACAGGGAAGGTTCTGATAAAGGGGAACCCTCTAGGGTATTTGCCCCCCTTTGTAATCTCCTTTCTAGTGTGAGGTTAGGAGTGTGGCAGAGTGTGAGCCAGCTAGAAGCCTGGGCTGTGGGAACAAAGACAGTTATAATCTAGCAGGACTCAGATACTATTCAACAGCAGGCGGAAAAAAAAATCAGTGTCTTCCTCCCCCCAAAAAAAGTTTGCTCCAGCCTCCGGTTAGCAATTTGTAGCCTTCCCAGTTTTGTGTGATGTATCCAGTTCAAAAGACAGCCTTATTTCCAATCTGGGCTCCTACTGGGCATTCTGACCAGTGTTAACAACAACAACAACAAAAGAAAATCCAATTGGACAGGTCCCTCTACAGTCGTTTAGCCCCTCGTTCTTGCCATTTAATGTCCTTGGTTAAGGTGATCTGACTTAAAGGCTAAGAAATCTGATTGAGTTTATTTCAAAGGATAACTTTGCCTCATTATTTCAAATACTTCCATAATTTGGAATCTCTTTCATCTTTGTTCCAGATCCAGGAAGTTCTTGCAAGTCACTCAAATTTGATTGTAGGTAAACTTCACTTATAGTGATAGTTAAGGATACTTCAAGCAACCCTGCCACATAAAAAAGCAATCACTGTATGAATTGGGGAATGCCATGGCCTGGTTAGGGTTAGTATCATGGCAGAAAAACAAAAGATTAAAATAATTCTGAGGATAAAGAACAGGAGAGTTCATTAGAGGAAATAAAATAATTTCAATCTTTTCTTCAGTAAGCAATGATTTGAAAAGTTTTAGTAGTATTTTATTTATTTATTTGCTTTGTCTTTAAGGTTAAAAGGAATCATCTTAGTTCAAATGATTTATAAAGAACTAATGCTTTCTAAGATGTTATATTCTTGATTTTATTTGCTCAAATCTACATTTCTTTTTCGAAAAGCCTATGACCAGAAGAGAAAACAACTTGAGCTAATTTCAAAGCTTTCCCATTTAGAGAATGGTGGAAAAAATTGAAATATTTTGAGGAAATTTTGATGTGGAAATATAGCACAGTGAATAGAGCACTGGATTGGGAATCAGGAAAACATCTTCACGAGTTCAAATCCAGCCTCAGATACTTACTAGTTATGTGACCCTGAATAAATCATATACCCCTATTTACCTCAGTTTTCTCATTTATAAAATGAGGTAGAAAAGAAAATATTAAACCACTTCAGTGTCTTTGCCAAGAAAACCCCAAAATGGGTTTATAGGGAGTCCAAAACAAAGGAAATAATCCAACAACAACAAGAATAATATATAGGAATAGTTTTTTGTTCTCTTTATTCACAGAGAGCAGAATTGGAAAAAATAGAAAGAAATTTCAGAGAAACAGATTTTGACTTTGACTTTGGATAGGTAAAAAAAAGAAACTTGCTAACAATAAAGGATATTCAAAATTAGAAGAGATTGCAGGCAGTAATGGTTTCTCCCTCATTAGAAATCTTCAGGCAAAAGGTAGACCAATTAATCAAGTGTGCAATAAATGGGATATTTCTTCATTTAGATATTGAGCTAGATATCTCCTGAACTCTCCTGCAGGTTTATTTATAGTTACTTATGAATAAATACCTATGAACAAAATAGAAAACAACTTGAGCCAATTTGGAATTTTCTTAGCCTTCCCTTTCTGGAAAGTGGTGGTTAAAAATTGGAGCTTTCTGAAAATTTTGTCACCTACTTGCTTAGCTTTTCTGTTCCCAAACTTGAATTCCATGATCATGTGATCATTGGTAGTAGAGCAAGAAAGCTGTTGTGTCAGAAAGCTTTTGAGATTCCAACTACCAGATCTTATAGAAGAACATATTAATTGTTGAAGTTAACTGCATTTAGATCCAACATTTTCTCCTGTATTCATGCATTGTTAGAAAATTTAAAAGAAAAAGGTTCTGGTAAATTCTACTGGACTCAACTTCTTAGGGAAATAAAGAACTTCTCTTTCATGAACATAGAAAACAGCCTGGTGACAATCTGGTGATGATAAAGTTTGTTTTATCCAACAAATATTTAATAAATACCTATGTATGTTTAGTGCAGTTGTCAATGTAAATTGGAGATGGCATGGAGGAAAAATCATCCCTGATTTAGGAGTGACAGAATCAGAGAATTTGAGAGTTGAAATTGATTTCAGTAGCAATATGGTCCTACATATGTAAAACAGACTCCCCGCTCTCTCACATACAACCTCTGATCACCTAGATACCACTGGAAGGTGACCAAAGAGGGGAATTTGATAACCTAGTTAGGCAGCTCATTCCCCTTTGACTTAACTCTATTTAGCAAGATTTGTTCCCCTAGTATCAAATCTAAATTTGTCTCCTTGCAACTTCCACTTATTGCTTCTGGTCCTATCTTTCAAGGCCAAATTGAGAGTCTATTCCCCCCTCAAAATGAGTCATTGAGATACTTGAAGACCGTTTTCATGTCTTTTAAAGCATTTTTTTTACAAATTACATGTGTCTATTTCTTTCAACTGATCCTCATAAAACATGGACACATGATCTTTCATAATCCTGTTTATTCTCCTTTCTACCTTATCCATATATATTTTTAAACTGTGGTACATTAAATTGTACACAGGATCCTGGATGAGGTTTTATGAAGGCAGAATAGAGTGACATTATCACTTCCTTATTCTTAGAAGCTATGCTATTCTTAATGAAACCTATGATAGCATTAACTTTTTTGGTTGCCACTTCATAATGGCTGGATCCAGTCCCATATCTACTAAGCATTTCTATAAGCCTGATTGAGTCATTTAGCCTCATGGTACCTCAGTTTCCTAATCTGTGAAATGAAGATAATATTACAATTTATTCAGTCATCTTTCAATTGATGAACATCTCCTTAATTTCCAGACTTTTTCTTTTTTTCTTTGTCTTCCAAAAGACCTTCTGTGAATGTTTTTATACAATGAGACCTTTCTCTTTTTATATAACCTGTTTGATCTATAGGCATTGCAATAGTACAGCTGTGTCAAAGGCCATGCCCAACTTAGTAACATTTTGTGTATATATAATTCCAAACTGCTTTCCAGGACAGCTGAAATCATACATAGTTTTACCAATAGGATATCAATATGTCTGTTTTCCACAGCTTTTGTCATTTTATTTTTTAATATATTTTGTAAATAACACATGAAAAAGAACATCAAAACTGCTGAAAGAGTGCAGTGGATAGCTGTGTAATTCTCATCAATTCACTTAGCAATTATCTCAGTTCCCTCACTTGTTAATATTAGGATAATAATAAAAGCATCTACTTCTCAGGATTGCTGTGAGAACCAAATTAAATCACTGTAAACTGACAGAGTAAGTGACATCTAAATGTTAGTTAATATAGGCACATATACATGTATAAACAAATCATACCCATGCATGCAAATATACACACTAAACACACACACACACACACATATATAGATATGTCTGTACATACATGCAAATGCATAATATATGTCTAAATATTATTTTTATTAATAATAATAATTATTATTATTATTCTCTTCTCCAGAAAAATGGCAGAAATTTCAGAGGAAGTCACATTATGCCTTTATGTCCCCCAGTAACTAAGCCAAAACCCTCATTAGTCTGAGTATATCATGCTGTCAGGAAGTAGAGCAGGTAACTACTGCATCAGCCCTAGATTTCATTCTCATGGAGCATTGAGGTTGATTATACTTCCTCTATCAGCAGTGAAGTTTACTGCTGAATCCATGAGAGAGATTCATGTGAAACATGGGCAGAGAGAGAGGCACTGCATCTCTCCATTAATAAGCCCTCTTCTGGGATCTGGCATTAGTGAGATTCAGCGGATCATGGAGCACAGGGGTATCATTTTTACATGATTACTCTAAATTCTTAAACCAGAGGCTTAAGAGAGAGGCTTCTCACAAAGGCAGCTGGGGGAATTGTGGGATGATTGGCACAACACTTGCCATGGCTAAGCCACTTCAGGTATCTCCAAGTGTGAGGCTTACAATCAGGTATTTAGCTCTGTTTTCCAAGTGAAGGGAACTGGGAACTGGAAAGAGACAACAAGACCCGCTCATCCTGTAAATTTCTTGACACAGCATTAGCCTGCTGCCAACCAAGTGGTTCTCAGTCATTTGTTGCTACTCTGTTCCCCTGCCTTTTCAGTCTCCCCATCTCCTCCCACCCTTGGCAATTCAGATTATTTCTTGATTTGGTGTATATCACTGGAGTATTGAAGACAGTCCTTGTCCTTAATGAGAAATAGAATAGATTTTGCAAAAAATAAATGACTATATAGGATCATTTCAAAAACAACAGTCCCCTTAGTACAGAGTTTAGCAAGAGGTGCTAAAGGCTTAAAGTAAAACATCTAGAAAGGAGGCAAGGAGGGAAATATGCAAAGGGTGATTACTAAGACTTGGGGCATTATAGTTTATAAGACTGTGACAGGCAAGGAAGAGAGTCCTCTGGAAAGACTTTCTCTCCAACTTGGTGAACCTATTTCACTCTATTATCTATCCTTTCCCATCCATGCAGCTTGGCTAACTATAATCAACTTAATGTCATCACAGAAGCAGCCAAATCACTGGGCTTATAGGGAAGGGTTCCTTTCACACTTAGGGGAATTTGGTGAGTTATAACTATATTTCTGTAGTTACAAGAGGCAGGGAAATACTAAGCACTGAAAGAGTCCCAGGTTAAGCCTAGAAGGGAGAGAAGGCATTGAACATGGATGTTTTTATATGACAGCAGAGAAACCAACTGTCCAGGAAATGCACAAATCAAAAGTTAATACAAACTTCCAGAAATGGTATCCACATGGGTATGATAGAGTTCCATTGGCTTGAAGTTAGGGGGATTTAGGGAAAAGTAAGGCCACAATTATAATTCACTATACTCAGAGTTCATTTACATCAAACTCATATTTTTTGTAGAGTTAGGACACTAGCTTCTAAGCGTCAGAGGCCAGATTTGAACTGAGCTTTTCTTGACTCGAAGCTCAGCACATTATATGTTGACACTTGATCATATCTCCCCAGTAAAACTGACCTAAGGGTAGAAAATGTAGATTATGCTTCTATTGAGTACATCATCTGCTAAGTAGTTTCAGACACATAATATTTATTACATTTTAAATTACATTTTAAAATGTAAATGAAATTAAGTTACTAATGATAACCCTTTTAACCAGAAACTTTGTACCACTTATTTGACAACTGACGCTTAAGGAAAATTATTGTAATTGCCTAGAATTTTTTTAGTTAGATGCAGTTTTAGACATTATCTAATTCAACTTTTCCATTTTCCAAATGAAGAAACTGAGGCACAATTAAGTTTAAAAGCTCTTTTGAGCCTTCCCGAAAGAAGGGTATAAGAGGAGTACATGAAAAGAGAGGAGTTTAAAATGCATAAAGAAACATATTTACCAAGATGCTCTGGGAGGACTTGGAGTTGTGAAGAAATCCAGAGACTGAATTCTGGGAAAGAAAAGGTGAAGGAAATTTGAAGAAATAAAGAAAAATAATCTTAACATCAAGATTCTATTTTGAGTTTCAGTGTGAAAAGGTACTAGGTAATGGAACAAAAGAGGAAACAAGGCATTGCATTGAATAAGGAGAAAGAAAATAATCATAAAAATGATTTGAAGAAATTTGTATTTTATAAAGGACAAAAACAATACTTAGTGGAAAAGAAATTTTGGAGAACCTGAAGACAAACTGAAGCACAGCCTGAGGTGAAGACAGTACCTCATGTGAATGAAGAATGAATAAACAAAGAAACAAAAGTTCAGAATCTTAATCAGCAGAGAGAAGAAAGAGAATGTTGCAGTGATTTAAATAGAATGTATAATGCTGATATTATATTTGGCTTTTAAAAATAATATCTCATCTTTTGTGTAGATATGATTTTTCTTGCACAACAATGATAAGTTTG
>JAJPUD010015194.1:0-29924 GCA_023553655.1 Myrmecobius fasciatus
AACTTGGGTAAATAAGATGGCAGGAAATAAAGAATTAGTTATTCTAACTGTGAATGTGAATGGGATGCACTCTCCCATAAAGTGGAAGTGGATATCAGACTGGATTAAAAATCAGAATCCCACAATATGTTGTCTACAAGAAACACATCTAAAACATAGTGACACATATAGGATGAAGGTAAAAGGCTGGAGCAGAAACTATTATGCTTCAGGTGAACAAAAAAAAGCAGGGGTAGCAATCCTTATCTCAGATCAAGTAAAAGCTAAGATAGATCTAATCAAAAGAGATAAGGAAGGAAACTATATTTTATTAAAGGGTACCATAGATAATGTAGCAATATCAATACTAAATATATACACACCAAGTACAATAGCATCCAAATTCCTAGGGGAGAAATTAAGAGAGATGCAAGAAGAAATAGACAGCCAAACGATACTAGTGGGGGATCTCAACCTTGCTCTCTCAGAATTAGATAAGTCAAACCACAAAATAAACAAGAAAGAAACTAGGGAGATAAACCAATTGCTAGAAAAGTTAGGTATGATAGATGTATGGAGAAAGTTGAATGGAGACAGTAGGGAGTTTACTTTTTTCTCAGCAGTCCATGGAACCTATACAAAAATTGACCATGTGTTACTGCATAAAAACCTCAAAATCAAATGCAGAAAGGTAGAAATAGTAAATGCATCTTTTTCAGATCATGATGCAATAAAAATCACATGCAATATAAGGCCAGGAGAAAATAAACCAAAAGTTAATTGGAAATTAAATAATCTAATCCTGAAGAATGAATGGGTGAAAGAGCAAATCATAGACACAATCAATAATTTCATCCAGGAGAATGACAATAAGGAAACAACATACCAAAATTTGTGGGATACGACCAAAACGGTTATAAGGGGCAATTTTATATCTCTAGATGCTTACTTGCATAAAATAGAGAAAGAAAAGATCAACGAATTGGGCTTATTATTTAAAAAAAACTAGAAAAAGAACAAATTAAGATTTGAATGCAAAAGGAGAATTAAGCAAGATTTATTCTCTCTCTCTCTTTTTCCCCTTCCTTCCCTTCCTCCTTTCCTCCCTCCCTCCCTCCCTCCTCCTCCTTTCTCCTCATTTTCCTTCTCCTTCTACTGCTTCTTTCTCTCTCTGTCTCTCTTTCTGCCTCTCACTATGCGTGTGTGTATACATGCATGTATGCATGTATGTATGTATAGGCAAAGCAAGATTCTCTTGTTAACTTGTCTCTTACTTTTCCATTCTCGACGCCATTGCCTCAGTAATCTTCCTGAAACAGATCTGTTTTCATTTTTCTCTTCAAAAACTTTATCTATCAAGTCGAGTATAAATTCCTGATGCTGTTATTCAAGGCTTTTATCAATCTGCCTCCAACTTAATTTTCTAGCTTATTTTATGATATTTCTCTGTATATTATTTATTTCAAGCAAAGTGGATTTTTCACTATTTCTTTAGCTCATATAGTCCTCATCAATTCCTGTATTATTGCTTATTGCATTCCCTGTGGTAGGAATAGATTCCTTCTTCATTTCTGACTGTTAAAATTGCTCTGCTCTTTCAAGTTCCTCCATTCTGAAACTTTGTTTTCATTCTTCACAATGTTCAGAATTCTCTTTCTGGATTTGTATATATTATATTCTGCCTTTGATTTTTGTTATTTGTATATAATGCATCCTTCCACTGCCACTTGATTGTAATCTCCTTGAGAATTATAAAGAGGTCTATGTTTTATTTCATCTTTGTGTCCCCAATGCATAGCACAAGATCCTACAAACAGTAAGAATTTATAACATACATTAAATTGTATTAATTGTAAAACCTAGGTCATTGACAGTCTTAAAGCAGAGTTTAAATGGCAATTTATCCAGAACACAACCAATTTCTATTTCAGGGAGACAATAGATTATATGAATCTTGAATTCTCTTTCAGCTCTAAGGGCTCATGATTCTCTGAACTATTAAGAAGGGTAGGACAAACAAGCTTCTAAATAAATAAAACTCTGAGAAGTTCATGGCACAGTTTGGCTCATTGAAATTTCATAAAACTTTGGAAGCTTTGGTCAATAGTAACAAAGATGAGACAAGGGACAAAGAATAAAAAGAAGACAAACTGATCTATAAGGGAGGAAAAGAGCAAACATTTATTAACTCCTTTATGTGCTAGGTACTATGCTAAGCATTTTCTAAGTATTATCTCATATGATCCTCATAATAACCCTAGAAGAAAGATGCTTTTTGATACCTACTTTACAATTGTGAAAAGTTAAGCAGAGTTTAAGTGGCTTGTTCAGGGACACACAAACAGTAAGTTCCTGAGGACAGATTTGAAGTCTGATCTTCCTAATTCTAGGTCCAGTGTTCTAACTACTTCATTATTTAGTTAGGCAAAAGGAATTTTATAATGGTTTGACCTTGATAAGTGAGACAAAAGGTAACTTACTTGCAATGCTTTGAAAAATGGAGTTTGCCAGAAGAGGATGCTATTTAGATTATTGCCCTGTTTACAGAAGAAAGAATAAGAAATAGTCTTGAATTAAGGTAGGAGAAACTACAATTAAACATGAGATAGAATTTCTGGTTTTATAAATATTTTATTTTTCCAAATACATTCAATGAATGCAACTTTCAACATTCACCTCTGCAAATCCTTATGTTCCAAATTTTTCTCCCTATCTCCTTTCCTCCCTCTCCCCAGGACAACAGGTAATCTGATACAGGTTAAACATGTGGAATTCTTCTAAACATGTTTCCATATGTCGCATACTGCACAAGAAAGACCAAATCAAAAAAAAATAAGAGAAAGAAAAAAACAAGCAAAACAACAACAAAGATGAAAATACTGTTTCATACATATTCAATCTCCATTTCTCTGGATGTGGGTGACTCTTCCCATCACAAGTCCATTGGAATTACCTTGAATCTCTTCATTGTTGAAAAGAGCCACATCCATCACAGTTGATCATCACATAATCTTCTTGTTACTCTGGACAATTTCATGAGATAAAATTTCAACTATAAATGCCTAGTTTCCTTCTCAACCATCATAGTGACCAAATCTTAGAATGGATGTTGGAGGCTTCTTTATAAGTAATAACACCCACAACAACAATTAATATTTTTATAACACTTTAAGATTTACATAACAGTTTACAAATATCGTCTCTGATCCACACAAAGATCCTGGGAGGGGTGCTACTATTATGTCTATTTTGTAGATGAAGAATCACAGGCAGATAAAGGTTGTGTTGTCCAAAGTCACACAAATACTAAGTGTTTGTTATTGGATTTAAACTTAGGTCTTCCTAATTCTAGGTACAGTGTTCTATTTATGCCATCTAACTTCAAGGAAAACATGTCCTTTACATAATTATTTATTTTCCCACATGCAACTGGCTCTCACAAAGTTTTTTTCTGGTTCTATGGTGGTGATATGGTGGTGATAGGGGAAGATGGTTGCAATCTATGCATATCTTTGACAACTTGATAAGAACTTCTCTTATGAGGAAATATTTTACAGAATTTGGGATTTTAGCTAGGCTTTCCTAGATTTCTATACAGTCTCAAACTCCAAAGGATGCAGTCAAACAAGAAAGGAACAGAATAGACCATGCTAAAAGTATTCTGACACACCACCTCTAGTTTTGGAGAACTCTAGTAGCCTCCATAAACTTCCCAGCTTTCCTATAATTTCTTATCTATTAAACAATTGGTCCCACATTTTCCCTTGAATTTTGGCAATTCTTAGACATCCAGACTTCTTAGTATTGGAATGCTTGCCTGTGAACTAGGTTCCCACCTCATCTATCCCTTGTGCCTTCCTCTTTCTTAAAGGTTACCTAATCAATTCATATATTGGTAGTGTCTTTGGTGAGAGAGAATATGTGAAATTCACTTTTTTTGCATTTAAGCATAAATTCAAGAACTGGAATTCTTAGAAGTTATCAAGTCTAACCTATTCATTTTACAAAAAAAGAAAACCAAGTTAACAAGTTAAAGTAACTTTCTTAAGATCATACATTATCATACAATATTGCTGTTATTGTGTATTGCATTTCCATTTAACTCTTTCCAGGTTTTTCTGAAACCATCTCCCTTGTCATTTCTTGCAGCACAATAATACTCTTTTACAAGTATATACTATAACTCATCCAACCATTTCCCAATTGATTGGTATTCTTTCAATTTCCAGTTCTTTGGATTTGGCATAGATAACTGAATTTTAAATAGAAAAGACCTGAGTTCAAATCCTGCCTCACACTTACTAGGTGTGTGATGCTATACAAATCATTTAAAATCTATTTACCTCAGTTTCCTTGACTGCAAAATGGGAATAATAATAATAGCACCTACCTTCCAAGATTTTTGTGAAAATCAAAGGAAATAATATTTAAGTGCTTTGTGAATCTTACAATAATATCTAAATGTTAGCTGTTATTATTACTAGTAGTATAATAAGTGACAAAGCTGAGATTTGAACTCAGATGCTAATTATTCACATCTAAACTGCATTGCATATTATTACTCATTGTATTGGCACAGATGACTGTAGTAGAAACTGTCATTCAAACAAGATTTGCCAGTAAATGAATCCCCCCCACTTCATTAAGAAGTACACAGCTGCAAATTTATTTAAGTCTTTTAAAAATTTATTTAAGCATTTAAAAATTGTTGAGTTCCAAATTTTCTCCCTCCCTCCAACATCATCCCCACCTTTTGAAAAGGTAACCAACATGATATTAATTATGTATGTAAAATCATGTAAAACATACTTCCACGTTAGTCATATTGACAAAAAAGGGAAAGCAAAATAAATATGCTTCAGTTTGCACTCAGAGTTCAACAGTTCTCTGGAAATAGATAGTATTTGTCCTTAAGACCCCTTCAAAATTATCTTGGACCTATGACATTAATCTGAGTAGCTAAGTCATTCATAATTGCTCATATTATAATATTGCTATTATTGTGTACAATGTTCTCCTGGTTTTGCTTATTTCACTTTGCATTTCCCTTTGTCTTTACAGATTTTTCTGAGATCATTTTCTTTGTCATTTCTTATAGCACAATAGTACTCCTTTACAATTATATACTATAACTCATCCAGCCATTCTCCAGTTGATGGATATCTCCTCAATTTCCATTTCTTTGGATTTGGCAATAAATGTGAAACGGATTCAAATTAATAAACTTAATAATTCTTGGTTTCTGCTTGGTTTTAGATAATATCACAGGGAATACAGAGTTGATAGTTAACATTTAGAAATGTCTGGATTCAATATCATGTCTCAGTGGAAATTTACTATATGATATTGGATAAATTGCTTCCTTCTTTAGATCTCATTTCTTTATCTGTACTTGGACTTCTTGCTAGACTAGGCTGTTCTGAGGAGAGTGCTTTTAATCTTAAAGTTAAATGTATATGCATATATATATGTATGCACATAAATATGTACACATATAGACATGTGCATATTTATCATATGCATGTGTGTATATGATTATTTCATTATATGATTTATATAAAATAAAATACCTTCCTTCTACAGGAAGAGGTAAAGAGTCAAGAAATCTAGAAACTCTGAGTTTGAGTCCTGCCTTGACCCTGATTGGGCAAATAATTTCATGTCTCTAGCCTTTAGTTTCTTTATCTGTAAATAGTTAAATGGTTGGTGACTAGTGCAAGATGAAGGTAATTTCAAAGGTGCCTTCAAGTATAAATTTCTTAGACCCTATGTATAGCTTTAGAGCAAGGCTTTTTATATAATGCAGAAAATGTATTAAATACAGTAAGCTTCTGGATTCCCTGCACAGCAAGTAAGAGGCTAGGTTTGGCATTAGCTTTCACTGGAAATAATTCATGTCTTTTCTCCCCTAAAGACTGATAATGGGTGCATCATTTTCTCACTTGCCCTTTACTGTACTTAATGAAATAAAGAGATAGGAGTCAAATTTCAACTTCCGATGACATTTTTTTTTCACTGAACCTGCACCAAGAAACCAATTTCAAAATTACTTTTTTTCCTATTCCCACTCAGTAATTCACCTGTATGCTTTATAGACATTCTAGCTAGAGATTTACTCTGCTCTACTGCCTGGCCTTTCAACAGTTGTGTTTGACTGTACCCCCCCCACGCAATTATGTATTCTTTCCCATTTTATTTTCTGAAACAGTAAATTCCTCTTATGTTCACTTAGCACCTCCTGCATCTTTGTATGTGTAATTTTTCCTGTGAAAGGAGTTTGAGAAGTTGTGGAACATACAGTCCTTTGGATAGGGTGTCTCGCAGTGTATGTAATTCCCTGCATAGAATAAAGGGTTTGCTACATAAAGAAATGAAGAAACTCAAAACATGATGTCAGAACTAGAAGGACCTGGGATTGTGGGATAATAGAATTGGACAAAGGTTTAGGAATTGTTGAGTCTGGATCTTTTTACTTTATAGAAGAGAGAAGTGGGACCCAGAAAAGTGGAGAAACATGTGAAAGTTCACACAGATAGCAAGTGATCCTCCTGAGCTTCTGTCTTCAGAAATTAACTCTTTTGACTTCTATTAACTATACTAAAATACTGAACTGATTTCTAGAGCTGCTCTTCCCTCTATAATGCATTGCTTTACTATACATGGTAAGATGAGACAGGTACTGGGAATGGCCCATTGCTTAAAAAAATATACTCCCTTCCAGCTTAACATGATTTCTATAACTCATGGTTATTAGTGCTTCATTCCTTTTTGGAGAGTAATCAAATAAGGATTGTATCTCTAGGATATGCTGATAAAAAGCAAAACTTTAAAAAGATGGAGCATTCTATCCTTTAGGATGAGGAGGTGTTTTTTTTTACTACATTCCTTCATGACTTAGGCAAAAAGAATATTTTATTACCTAAACAAAGGAATAGAGACAGAAAAGGGGAAGCATGGGATACTGAAGAGAAACTACTTCTACATCACAATTGCATCCATAAATTGATGCTGTCACAGTGGTGTCTGTGACTGAGAGTCAAAGATTACTTGCTTTTTTTTCTTTTCTTGTTGTTGATTTTTTTTACTTTTCTTCTTAAAGAGTCTCTGAGTTCATCTTTTTTTCCCTTACAAAATGAATGAGATGACCTCAAGTTCTCTCTTACTTGAAAGTTCCTTCTCATTCCTTCTTACTCCTAAAATCACATGTTGTTTTAGTGTCAGTTGGACTAGAACTTGTCTTCTGACCTAGCACAAGGGATTTAGGGAGATAGGAACAAAAGAAGCCTTAACCTTACAGAAAAATCAACTACAGCACCCTGTACTAGAATTCAAATAAGACTAGTCCTGGACCTGAAGTGAAAAGAATTTTTTACTCCAAATATCCTAGGAAACTGACTCAGGAGGAAGAAGATTCTGGAGAGGGGAAATCTGAATACTCTTTCACAGGGCAGCTGGGAAACTGAACCCTTAGCATTCAGGGAGAGTAGAAGCTACTTGAAATGAGAAAACTTTAGCTACACAAAGGAAGAGGCATGAACTATTTAAAGAGAGCTGGATACCTAGTTTGTCTAGGTTCAGGCAGGCTCTGGAGCAGTCTTCTGAGAGGAGAATGCATATAAGAAATCTGTGCAGTGATATTTTCCTAGAGGAATTTTTCAAAATTGGCAATATCCTATAGAACATTTTTAGTGATGTGTTTCAAAGAGATGATTTCAGGGGTGTTTTCCATAGAAAGTAGGGTTTTTTTTTGTTTTATTTTTGGTTTGTCCAAAGAGCTTGTTTTTACAAGCTCTTGATCAGAAAAGCAGCAAAGTGCAGTTGAATTAAGCTGAAGCTGCTGAATTTTTGAAAGACCTATTCAGATACTTAGTTCTTACTGGAACACTGATTCCTTTCCACATCTGAGTTGCACTAATCACTACCACAAGACACCAGGCACCTAAAAATTGGGAAACATACACATACTTGGCTTGTTCCATAGGTTATGGAAAGAGACACAAAGACTTGCTGAGGCTGGGCCTTATACTCTTTCTGTGAACAATTAATCATGTCAAAAGACACAATAACTAACCAGCCTAATTAAATCAGCTAACTCTCATACCCACTTCTTCTCTTTCTTAAATATCTTGAGGGGCTCAAAGTCCTCACAAGCAGCAGCATACAGGTGCTGTCCACCAGTTCAGTTCTGAACCACAAACATGGCTTTACTGGCCAGCAGTTGTGCTAGCAGCAAGTTAGTCACTCGTGTTGTATTAATAGTAATGAGAATAATAATGACTGACATTTATATAATACTTTAAGGTCTGAAAAACTGTTTACAAACAGTGCTTCATTTGTTCTTTATGGCAACTGTAGGAGGCAAGTGCTACAAATATTATTTATTCAAGTTTTATAGGACTAGAGATTGAGGCTCAGATTGATATTGTGATTTGCCAAGGATTATACAACTAGTAAGTAAGTGCCTTAGTCTAAATCAAACTTACATCCACCTGGATTGAAGCCCAGTGTTTTATGTTATGCTGTCATGTCTGTTCTGAACAAAATAACTGAATTCTTGCTTTTAAGCAATATAAACGAACATGTTCTCATTTAAAAAAAATGGGACATGACATAGAGTGATGGGAAAATAAATATCAGCAGAGAATAATCAACTTGATACAGAGGAGAAAATACTGTGTTTAGAACCAGACAACATCAATTTCTACTACACATTACTTGTGAGACCTTAGTTAAACCTTATTTTGTTTTTATACTTTAATACCCTCCCCCTTTAGAATAACAATGCAGAACCAAATTAACTCTACAAGCCTTTCCAGCTCTAGATCAAAAATTCCAGCCAAAACAAAAATCTGACTAATAGACTGATCCAGTGAGAATACCACACCTGCTTTTCTTTCTAGCACCTTGCACTGAATTTTAGAATCTTATCCTTTGGGAAATTAAACATACTTCCCTTAACTAAGATCTCAGCAAAATCACCTTCAAAGCCCTTGGAATTTATCATTGGAATATATCATTTAAGGAACTTGTATTTAATTTTCTAATCAAGCACCAAACATTAAATTGTTAAGTTAAGAGCATTAGGGGTGGTGTTTGATCATATATTTAACCAACATATGTCAAATACCTACCATGCATATGTTAATTTATATTAACAATGCTGAAGTTAAAACAGAGAGAGTATAAGGCAAAGTCCCTACTTTCAGGGATCCCACAGCCTATTAAGAAAGGAAAGTCACTTTCAAGTAAGGAATGAAGAAGGCTTCAAGGAAGAGATATTTGGCTTGGGCTTTAAAGCATATGTATAATTTTAAATGTGCACATATACATGTGTATACAGGTGTGTATATCTTATATACCAATGTTCCTATAAAAAGGAAGTATGAAAATGTAGGCCTTTCCCATTAAGTATGCAGGAAGGACACACCCAATCCTAGTTATACTCTTCATACAACATCACAATAATGATTTTCTATTTGTTTCTGGTTGATAATATAAGATGTGTTTTTAATATATCTTATATAGGATATGACCAATATTTTATACAGTGTAGTCTTGGTATTTAAAGCTAAAAAGACTTTCAAAAATATCTATTCCAATCTCCTCTTTTATAGATGGGGAAAAAAATCTATGGTGGTACAGCAACTTGCCTAAAGCCATAGTAGTGAGTAACAAGATTAGATGGAATTTGAAGGCAAGGATTTTGTCTTCAGCTCCCCTGTTCTTTCCATTGTACCACCATTCTAGACAGAGAAGAAAAGAAGCAATCAACTGGGGACACAGGGAGTTTGGGTTCTGTCTGGGCTGTGGAAACTAGGACTTGTGATGGAAGATCTTGCCCAGATGTGAAGTGACTCCTGAGTTTTCAAAGATGCATTGTATGTTCCAGGGATGATACAGAAGATACACATTGCTAAGAAGATGAAGGTGTGTAAAGTCCAGATATAAGACTTTTAAGGCAGGAACTGTAACATTCATTTTAAATTATATTTTATCTACTGAAAAGGCATTCCCTATATAAATAGGGAGAAATGAAGAAAACAAACATTTATATGGTATTTGCTTTCTTCTAGGTAACATGCTAAGCTCTTTTTTTTTTTTTTTACAAATATCCCATTTGATCCTCAGAACAATCTTGTGAGACAGATAATATTGTACTTATACCATATATCCTTATACTATAGTTAAGCAAAATAAGGCAAATAGAAATGGCTTAGTCATGTGTTTGGGTAAATGTTTGAAGCTGCATTTGAACTTATTTTCTTGATTACAAGCCCAGCACCTTATCCATCTTGCCACCAGTTTTTTTTTTAAATGATGATTTTTTTTCATAGGGGTAAAAGCCATTTTAATACAAAGTCATCTACTAACTTAATATTTTTAAATTCCTATTTCCCCATCTCAAGTTTTCTTAAATCAGGGCACAGTTATACTATATTTCAATCATCACAGTACTCAATTAAATCCTTTATTGCTTTGTCCTCATCTTAATTACTATATATTTTATGTGGCTCCAAAAGGCAGAATTGAGATCAAAGGGTAGAAATTTCAGAGAAACAGATATCAGCTCTATTTAAAGAACTTTCCAACAATTTGAGGTATTCAAAAATGAAATTGGCTTTGAGATAGTAATCTTCTCATTATTGGAAGTGTGCAAGTTGAGCCTGATTGATATTCAGTCAAGAATGTCATTGAATAGAATTCTGTACTAAGTGGGATATTGAAATAGACATATTGAAGGTTCCTTCTAACTCACAGATTTATGGACTTATAAAATTCTTAACTTGTTTTGTATTTATTAGTGTGAATGATTCATCCTCCATGATGATAGGCTCTGTGAGAGTTAGAGCTATCTTTCTAAATCGTTGTATCTCCAACAAATATTGTTCCTTTTTAATGCATATTGGATTGGAAACATAAGTGGAGTTATTTTTGTTTCTTTGCTCATGCCTAACACAATGTTCTGTCTATAGTAGGCATTTTGAATAAACGTTTGAGTGAATGTTGAGAACATGTTTGCCAGAACCATTTCTATAGACTGAGCAACAGTTTTTCTGCTATTTACTCTGCACTGTTGTTAATTCCATCAGTATAACAAGATCTCAGCACATCTCAGGCATAAGAGACCTTACAATTTAAGGCATTTTAATTGCCTGACTAGTTTGTACTATCACAATGCCTTTTTAAGCAATGATATCTTTCATTGAAAATGGGTCTGGTGCCTTGCTTTTTAATTGGTTTCTGTTTTTAATAATAAGAAACTGAATTTATTTATTCTGTCTGTTCCTGTCTTCCCAAGGTGGCCATGGCTGCTAATCTCCTGAGCCCAGGGCATCTTTCTCTGCCCCTTGCTATAAAAGGGAAGGCATTTGCTATAATTTTCTGAGAAACTTGTCACTCACTAAAGGCACTATGTGCCAGGAGAGGCTCAGTTGGGCACTTACCTGAAATTATAGTTAATGGTAGAATTGAATGAAGAAGAAGGGGAGGAGTAGGGAAAGTGGGTATTATTGCCTGCAGGGATGGAGGTTTTGAAGTATAATAGGTCAGCTGAAACATTTATGGCTGATGGATAACTTCTAGCATTAATATCTCTCTGCCCTATTTGAAGCATCTCTAAAGGAGATTTTCTTAGGGTCTTTATCATCATTAAAGTTCTTAAATATTTCTCAGAGTAGTGAATCATATTTATAATTCTCTTGTTACCTCCAAAATTTTTTACAAATATCAAGTTCCACCACATGGTTTCTTTAAAAAAAAAGTACAACTGGCACACACATAAGTGTGCATGTGTTTCTCTGTTTTTAAACAAATTCAAGTTCTATTCACTTTTCTTTAACTCTTTAATTAGTAAAAAAGTAAACAATCATTTACCAAGTGCCAGCTATGTACTAAAAACAGTGATAGATGCTGGGAATATAAGTGTAAAGAATGAAACAATTCCAACCCTTACATTGTAATGGAGGACACAATAGCAACATAGGATGTATATACATCATAAATACAAAATAAGTGCACAAAAATGTGCAAAATGCATTTACATTTACAATGTAAATACAAGTTCTGCAAGGAGGGAACTAGCAGTTGGGTGGATCAGAAAAGGTTTTATGTACAAAGTAGTGCTTAAACTGCAATTTGAATTAAGATGGAGACTTTATGAGGTGGACATAAGCAGAGCTTGCATTTCAGTCATGGAGGATGGTTAGTGGAAAGTCATGGAGCATCCTAAAGAATAGAGAGAATGTCAGTTTGGCTAGAATGAGGGATGGTAAATAATATCCAACAAGGGTGGAAAGATAAATTGAGACCAGCTTTCATAGGGCTTTAGAAGCTAAATAGAGGATTTAGTATTATTGTCAGAAAAAAGACAAATAAACAAATACTAGATTTTGAGTTAAACCTGGATTAAAATATCAGTTCTAATACATATAATAGTTGTGTTACCATGGAGAAATCATTCACTTCTCTGAATAAGTTTCCTTATCTGCAAAATGTGGGTAATAATGGTTGTGATATCTACATCACAGGATTATTGTAAGAAAAGTGCTCTGTGAACTATAAATTGATATAAAATATACTAATATAATTTCTCCATTGCTCTTTTCTATAAAGTACAATATTGGAAAATAGACTTTCTATTGCCTGTTTATAAGGGAAAAGAGAATATGACAATTCAGGACCACTATTCCAGAGGATAGTAAAAAGAAGTACATATAAAAGAAAGCTATCCATCCACTCCCAGGCTAACTGGCATCTAATATTTCAACTACAGACAATTTTCTGGGTCTAGCTAGCTCCATCATAATTTTTTTCTGGTAGAAAGATGTATCCTATAGTAACTATCTCCTGATTTCATGGAGAGCTCTAGATGTTGCATCCAGCTTTCTATGTAATTGCATTGAACTCTTCCCCAACCTCTTATATAGAGATGAGAAAAAAGAAAATATAAAATGTTAATGTTCCAATAACCTCACTAATAGAACTTAACACCCCTTGAACTCAGGGACTATTTAAAGTTTTTGTTCTTGATTATCCAGTGTACCACACATAACTAATAATAATTTCTTGTTGAATTGAATGTCCATTCATTGTAATTACTATTATGGAGCCTTGAACTTAGTACTTGAATGGAATAGATTGAAAATTCTAGCCTTATAGAGTTTATGGTCTTATAGAGAAGACAAGCTACAAACATAATTAAAAAGAAAAGAAAATATGCTATGATTGCAGAAGAGAGGTACACTACTTTGGAGTTCTAGAAGAGGGGGTATCTCTTCCTTCTGGGGGAACTGGGGAAGGTAACTTGGAAGAGTTGTCACCTAAGCTATATCATCAAGCAAGTATATAGGAAAAATTCCAATATAAGTGGAGGTTAAGGTAGGAAGTTTCAGGTGGAGGGAACAATATGATTTAAGACATTGTAGATAAATTTAGGGAACAAAAATAATTCTAGGAGGCATTCCTGAGGTTGTTATTCAGAATGTTATAGTTGTGTAAGCCACCAGGTCACATTCTTCCTGAGCTATAGACTCACATACCAGGCATTGTGAATGAAAAGGTCATCCTGGCAGAAATGCCCATCAATTGGGGAATGGCTGAATAAGGTGCAGTATATGATTGTGATGGAAGACTATTTTACATTAAGAAATAATGAGCTCAATAATCTTAGAAAAACATGAAAAATTTACATGAAAGAATAAAGAGCAAAATGAACATAAGCAAGAGAATATTGTAAACAGTAATAGCAATATTGTTTTAAGAATAACTTTGAACTAATAAGTCATTTTGACTATTATAAATACCTAAACTATAAATGATATATGAAGAAAAAAGATACTATATGCATCCAGAGAAAGAACTAATAAATAGAAGTATTTATATAACAATTTTTCTCTCATCTATATATACATATGCATATATGTATATATATATATATATATATGATTTGTGTTTAATGGTATCCATCTCTCGGTTGGGGAAGAAAAAAAAGAAAAAAAATTACATGATAACATTATATATATAAATATATATATATTGTAAGTTGTACATTTGCAGTTTGTGTGCAGCCATCTTTTTTATTATACTATTATGAAAATGCTTGTTTTATTTCATAAATTAAAAAGAAAATTTAATTTTAAAAAATAGGAAGAAAAAGTCATTCTGATAATTTACTATAATCTAACCAAGCCCTAACTCAAATCCCAGATTCCAAATCACGACTTGAGCTATATACTATGTCAGTCCTGTTACATTAATGAACTCATAAAATTGTGTGTGTGCGCGCATGTGTGCGTGTGTGTGTGTGTGTGTGTTGGCCTTTCCCAGTCTCTCTAGGGACATTAATAATGCAAATAATAATTCATCTCTCTCAAAAAGCAATCCCTATTCCATTATAATTCTAATTTCTTTCCCAACAATGCATAATTCTGCAAGGATGGTTCATCCACCTATAGATTGAAGTACACAACAAAAACATCAAAAGTAACAAAATACTGTGTGAGAATTCTAGAGCAGCAGAACTGCTCCTAGACAATCTGAAATCTCAGCATCTCATTGTCTAGTCTTCTGCAATCCACAGGTTTTCCTTTGAGATCCCAATCAATCCTGAAAGCCATCATAATGAAAGTCATTCCAAAATGTATGGGGAGTAGAAGCTATTATAAGGACTATGTGTGGCAAATAACTTTGTGAGCGTCAGGGAACTGATTCAAACTGGCCACAGTTTGTGGAATGGCTATTGGATTGAAAGTCATAATAAGGGTACATATAGTAATTATATATAATAAGGATGCCTGAGTCCTGGGATCCAGATCCAAAATTAGAAGTGCTTGTTAAGCATAATGCAAATCCCTAATGATATATGCAATGATGCTTTGCAGCTTCTGCTCCTTTTGTTTGATTTTCTATAACTATCATGGGATTTTGGGGAACCTTTGTGGAAATTTATTGAATACTTTGATTGCCATCCCATACTGCATGGGGGGAATCAAAGATCAAATAAATTGCTTGACAGCTGCTACCAGACAACCCCTATGTAAATAACCCATTGTGATTATTAAATCATTCATAAAATCATAGTGGAGCTTCCTGCCTCTTTCTTTGGTACAATTAGATTGCCCCCTTGGTTGGAAGTGGAGGGAGGAGGCTCAGAGTCCCTTTGGTTGGAGAATTCCAGACTCTATACTACCTTAAGACTATTTTGGTAGGGTATCATTTCCCCATGCACATACTCAATCATTCTTGATGTGAGGTAATACTTCTGGTTTTCACCTCCCACCATATGGCTGCTGCTATAGTGATTATCATAAACTTTTTCAGAATCCTTTTGACTGTTAATGAGGGGAAGCTATTGTTGGATAACTCAGAGGCTAGTCACTGAGGATCTGCCATTAGATACTATCTCTGTGTCTTCTCCAGAACCCCTCCATGTATCTGTCTTTCACATCCTATATAAATCTTTCTGGCTATTCCCCTTAAAATGGGAAATTAGAGTGGACTTTGACCCTCTGTTTGCATTATATGCCCTGAAGAATTCCAAACCCTGTGTTTTTTGTTTTCTGATAACTAGGATATTATAGCGTGTATCCCAAAAGTCTTAAAGTTTAAAACTACACTAACATTTTAAATATATTGATAGATAATATAATTATATTGTATATAAGTATTACATATATTATTATATCATATAATTGTATTTTATATAATAGAGGAAAGTCAACAATTATCATAGAAAAGAACACATGAAGTTTCTAATAGAGATTCCACAAAACTGAAGAGGTAGGCTGGAGATAGAGTGTGGAGGTCCTTGAATGGTACATTCAAGTTTTATATAACCATTGAATTTCTTCCAGAGAAAATCAGGGACACCTCAAATCATAGTGTCCTGAAAAACAATCACATGTTCATTATAGCTAAATCTCTAGGGAAAAAGTACATAAAGAAGAGATGTCCAGCAATATATCCTGTTGTAGTGTTATTGTGTATGAGCTAAGTAATAATTAACTGAGTACATTCATGAAATATTATTTTAATATAGTCAGTAAAAACAAAAGAACTGATAAAATTTTCCTCCCTTCTTAGACTCAAATTTCCAGCTTTGAGCCTTATCTCACACTACTTCTTTTCACATATTCTAGCATCCAAGTAAGTGGATATGACATGACTGTTGTATAATAAGTTTGTTAAATACTTTTTAATAATTAGTTAAAAGTGTACTTCCAGAGCCAGAAGATATATATATATATATATATATATATATATATATATATATACATATATATATATATTATCTCCCCTGTCTGCCTCCTCTGGAAAAGTTAGTTCATAAAATATTGAAAATATGCATACATGTTTGTTTTTAAAATGATCATTTGGAAATTATTTCAAAATTCCCCAACCCAGTGTTTCCCCATACTTAACCACTCTCTCTCCATCAGAAATTCAATTTTGTTGAGCAAAACTCACTTACTACAATTTAAAGCAATTTCTTCTTGTTCCAATCTCTGCTGAAATGTTTTATTTTCATTATCTTCCTTAAGATAATTGCTCTTATTCTTCATCCATCTTCTCTTCAACTCTTCTATCAATCAAGTGTTTATTATGTGCTTAGAAGATTTTAGACACTCTTGCAAGGCTCTGTAGATCAAAGCCAAGAGGGAAAAGAATTCTTTTCCTCAAGGAGATTATAGTCTAGCATGTAATCAGAAAAGATATATGTGATTTGAGGGTGAGGATTATTTAACTTATGGAAATTATTTTCTCTTTTTGATCATTTTGCTTTTTATTCCTCAAGCCTTTGATGGTTTTCTAAGCACTGTCCTAAAATGCTGAAATTAAAAAAAAGATTCATTCTCTTGAGAGCTTGATCAATGGATGATGTTGGAGGGACAACATCCTGGTGTTTGTGTTAATGAACATGTACAATGGCTATGCTTCCTTAAAACTGGAAGGAATCTTAAAGGTTTAACCACTTTACCTTATAGCAGTGAAAATATTCTATTATAATGATAGCTTAAATGCAAAAAGTTTGTCTTACAATCATAAAACATTAGAATGAAAAGAGACTTTAGATGTCACAGGTCCAAATTTTCTTAACAGAGGAGGAAACCGAGGTTCAGAGAGGGAAAAAAAAAACTTTCCTGAGACTACACAGTTAAAACTAAATTTTACATCTTGACGCCAAATCCAAAAAAGTCAAAGTCACAAAGTAATAAAGAATCCTATGAATAGAAAGAGCTATGGCTGTAGGTTTTTACAGTTTACCAAATAAGAACAGTTTTAACTCACTTTAGGTTATGACCCTTTCTTTCTAGGGTGTATCTTGCTATGATTAGTAAATCCAATTGGTAAATCCACAACCAGAGGAGTGTAACACATGACCATATAATCTTAATTTAGAGGAGAAAACAGAGAACCAGGTGGAGCCTAAACATTTGCATTTAGATCCAACTCATTTGGAAGGTCCAGAAAATCATATTTCTTCTATGTCCAAAGAGCTATCAAATTGTGCATACTCTTTGATCCATTAGTGTCATTACTGGGTCTGTAGCCCAAAGAGATCATAAAAAGGGGAAAAGGATCTACAGGTGCAAAAATGTTTGTAGCAGCTATTTTTGTAGTGGCAAAGAACTGGAAACTGAGTGGATGCCCATTAATGAAATGTTATTTTAGTCTATGAAAAGATCAGCAAGATAACATCATAAAGACCTGGAAAAACTTATATGAATTGATGCTAAATGAAGTGAGTAGAACCAAGAAAACCTTATATACAGTAACAATAAGATTATGTGATGATCACTTTGTTATTTTTTCTCTCATTTTTTTTCCTTTTTAATCTGATTTTTCTTGCGCAGCATAATAAATGTGGGAATATATTTAGAAGAATTGGCCATGTCCTACCTCTATCAGATTACTTGCTGTCTAGAGGAGGGGGTTGGTGGGGAAGGAGAGAGAATAATACAGAATACAAAGTTTTGCAAAACCTTGAAAACTATCTTTGCAATGCATTTTGAAAAATAAGGAGCTATTATAAAAAAAGAAAGAAAAATTAAATAAATAAAAGAAAAAGGAAATCACATTTCTTGTAGCTGCATCAATCAAGTATTTGTTATATACTTAGAAAGTTGCAAGGCTCTGCAGATTAAAGACAAGAGGAAAAGAGTTCTCTAAATTTTTCCAATTATTTTACTAATCCTGGTCAAATTTCACTTTTTTGAGTATTCCTTTTTATTTTTTTTATTTTCAAAATATATACATAGATACTTTTTGACATCCATCCTTGCAAAATATTATGTTCCAAATTTTTTCTCCTTCTCTTCTCCCACCTCCTCCCTTAGACAGCAAGTAATCCAATGTATGTTAAACATGGGCAGTTCTTCTATACATATTTCAGCATTTATCATGCTGCACAAGAAAAATATGATCAAAAGGAAAGAAAATGAGAAAGAAAACAAAAAAGCAAGCAAACAGCAACAAAAAAGGTGAATGTACTATGTTGTGATCCACAGTCAGTCCCGAAAGTCCTCTTTCTGGATGCAAATGGCTTTCTCCATCACAAGTCTATTGGAATTAGCCTAAATCACCTCATTGTTGAAAAAAAAAAACATATCCATCTGATTTCACTTTCTATACCATTTCTATCCCATATCTCACCATTAAGACATTATTATTATTATCATTATCATTATTAACAATAATGAATCAGCTTCAATGTCCCCTTCGTCCCTCTCCCTTGCCTTCCAGAGCATTCTTCTTCCTCTTCTTCCACCCATTTTCCCTTTATTCCCATCTCATCTTCTTTCCCCCTTCTTTTCCCCTTTCTTCTGTTCCTCCTACTCACTTTACCTCATAGTTATAGAATGTCGCAATTAAAAAGAACCTAGCACAATGACTTTGAAGTTTATTATTTTCAAAGATGATTAAGGAAAAAGAAAACTTTGCGTACTCCAAAATGTTTATAGCAGCTCTTTTTTTTAGTGGCAAAGAACTGGATATTGTAGGGATCCCCATCAAGGAATTGAACAAATTGTGGCATTGGATTGTGATGGAATAACATTGTACTGTAAGAAGTGTTGAGCTCAATGACCTTAGAAAAAACATGGAAAACTTTGCATGAAATAATGGAGTGAGATGAGCAGAACCAAGAGGACATTGTATACAATAAAGGCAATATTGTTTTAAGAATGACTTTGAGTGAATAAGCCATTTTGAATATCATAAATACCCAGTCCCTTATTTTTAGAGGTGAGGGAATCTAAGCCCAGTGAGACAAAATGCTTTGCCCAGGATCACACTGCTAATAAAAGTCTAAGGTAGGATTTTATTTTATTTTTTATTTTTTTAAATTTTATTTTATTTGCAAAACATATGTATGGGTAATTCTTCAACATTAACACTTACATAGCGTTCTGTTACAGATTTTTCCCCTGAACTCCCCACCCCTCCCCTAGATGGCAGGATATCCACTACATGTTAATTATGTTAAAATACTTGGCAAATCGAATATATGTATACATATTTCCCCACTTATCATTGTTGTGCAAGAAAAATTGTATCTACACAAAAGACGTATCAGATAAAGGAAACACAACGTAAGCAAACATTAATCAAGAGTATGAGAATGTTATGTTGTGGTCCACATTTCACATCCCTCTCTCTGGGTGTAATATGGCTTTCTTCACTGAACAGTGGTTTGAAACATTTCATTGTTGAAGAGAGTCATGTCCATCAGAATTGATCATCATATAGTATTGTTGTTGCCGTGTATAATGATCTCCTGGTTCTGCTCATTTCACTCAGCATCAGTTCATGCAAGTCTCTCCAGGCCTCTCTGAAATCGTCCTGCTGGTCATTTCTTACAGAACAATAATATTCCATGACATTCATATACCATAATTTATTCAGCCACTCTCTAATTGAAGGGCATCTATTCAGTTTCCAGTTTCTAGCCACTACAAAAAGGGCTGCCACAAACATTCTTGCACATGTGGGGCCCTTCCCTTCCTTTATGATTTCTTTGGGATATAAGCCCAATAGAAATGTTGCTGGGTCATAGGGTATGCACAGTTTGATAACTTTTTGAGCATAGCTCCAAATTGCTCTCCAGAATGGCTGTATCCGTTCACAGCTCCACCAACAATGCATCAGTGTCCCAGCCTTCCCACATCCCCTCCAACATTCATCATTATCTTTTCCTGTCATTTTAGCCAATCTGACAGTTGTGTAGTGGTACCTCAGGGTTGTCTTGATTTGCATTTCTCTGATCAATAGTGATTTGGAGCACCTAAGGTAGGATTTTAACCCAACTCTTTCTGATTCAAAAATTCTGCCCTTTATTGATATTGCCAGGTTAACTTCAATCAAAAGATCATCCTATAATTTGAAATATAAAGAAACTGAGTCCCAGAGGCAAAAGTGACCTGCCCATGGTCATACAAGGATTTAATAGCATAACTGGGACATGAATTTGTTTTTCTGAATTCCAGGTCTAGAACTCTTTTCATTGTGAATAAAATTTAAGCAATTTGTTTACAGTCAATTATCAATGTTAGAGCTAAAATTCATAACTTTTAAGTTTCAAAATTATTATTTAGATTCATCCAATTAATTTGAAATACAAGTATTTTTCAACTTAAAAATGAGTGGATTCTTGAAAAGTAATCTCTGTAAAATCAGGGTTATTTTGGGGAATTCTTCTTTAAATACATAATAAAATTCTACTGTGAATTAGTTTGTTAAAATTTTTCTTAATTCACATTTTCTGATAAGATTATTTTATGCAAAGTACATTTGTATTTCTATTATGTGGAGATAAGCATATGTAATTATGTTTTATCTGACACATAAAACATTTTCCTAGATTTAAAGTTATTTTTGAGAGGTCACTGTAATTGGTTCTCTTCTTTCCTTACCTCTCCTCCCCTTTTCTATTCCTATTTTTCTTTTCTTCTCTTTCAACTCTTTCTCTTTTTTTCCTATGCAATTCTTCTTCTTCAGACTCTTAGGGTCTTATTCTGAATATAGGTGGTCACATTAGGTTAGGAATAATGGTAATTTTCACTTCTGGAGCTTTTTATTCACCTTAACTCTGACTGCTCTGCCATCACAAAAGCTTCTAATACCAAGCCATAAGAAGGAGGTAAGGATCGGAGCTATATGGTATAATCAATAGTACAACAAACGTAGGTTTAACCATGTTCAAATAATTGTATCTGAGACTCCACAGGAATTTTTTGCAACCTTTGTTCTCTTATACCTATGGGGAATATATTTGCCTCCTTATTGATCCCTTTGACTAGGGCTAAAAAACGACTGGTTTCTGTTCCATTTCTTTTTAAATATTTTGCGATGTAGGGAACTACACATATCTTTATTGGCTGCCTACCCCATCTAATGCTAGTACAAATTGCTAAGTCCACAGAGACAAATTATGAAATTGAAAAGAAATCCCAGTTCTGTCCCTTATTAATTGTGTAAATCATTTAACCTCTGTAACTTTCAGTATCCTCATCTATGAAATAGACAATTGAATTACACGATTTTTACTATTCCTTATAGCTCTAATACAATGGTCCTATGATCCTATGATGACTTTTTTTCTGCAAGGGAGTTTCATAATCCAGATGGAAATACAGGACATACAGTTGTGAAGTAGGTTTATGTGTCAAAAAATTCATACCATACCCTTTAATCCAGCAGTATCACTACTGAGTCTGTATTCCAAAGAGATCATTAAAGAGTGAAAAGGACTCACATGTCCAAAAATGTCTGCAGCAGTTCTTTTTCTAGTGACAAGGAATTGGAAATTGACTTGATGCCCATTAATTGGGGAATGTCTGAATAAGTTATGGTATATGAAGGTAAAGAATATTATTGTTCTATAAGAAATGATGAGCAGGCTAATTTCAGAAAAACCCAGAAAGACTTACAGGAACAAATGCTGAATGAAGTGAATAGAACCAGGAGAGCATTGTACGTAGTAATAACAAAATTATGTGGTGATCAACTGTGATGGATGTGACTCTTCTCAGCAATGTGATCATACAAGATACTTAGGATGGAAATGCCATCCTCATCCAGAAAAAGAACTATAAGACTGAATGAGGATCAAGGCATAGTATTTTCACCTTTTCTTCTTATTTGTTTGTTTTTTTCTTTTTTGTAGTTTTTCTCCTTTAGATTAGATTTTTCTTGCACAACATGACCAATATGGAAATATGTTTTAAAAGATTATATATGAATAACCTAAAAATATCATGCCTACAATAGTCAACATAAGAGTTCTAAGGAAATTTTGGGTAGGCTGAAGGCTTTGGAAAAGGTTCTTGGAAGAAGTGAGGCTAGGGCTAGATTCCCCCCAAAATATGACTTCTGATAGAAAAAATGTCATGAGCATGGGTAAAGAGTAGGGATGCACCAAATATACTCAGGCAACATAAATTTGTCTAAAATAGGGGGTTTAAAGAAAGGAGCAGTTGTGAGAGATTATGTGAATTGGGGAAAGATGAAGGATCCTGTAGAAGACTTTGAATAACTATCTGAGAAATGAAACATAAGTGGGGAGTTTAATAAACTGCAGGTATGAGTCAAAACTTTGAAATGACATTCAAAAAAGCTAATATGGAATTAGGGAGACCTTGGGTAGACTACATTTACAGTAAAATATATCCAGTTTGGGGTACCACATTCTAATAAAAGACATTGACCAGTAGATGTGTACCCAGAGGAAAATTCCTGCTAATAAGAGAATTCAAAACCATGCAATGCAAACATTAATTGAAGGATCTGGGAATGGATAACTTAGAGAAGAGACTAATGGGGAAAATGGTAGCTGCCTTTAAGTATTTTTGGAGTGTCATGTGAAAGAAGTGTTATATAGGTACTAAGTGATCCCAAAGGATAGAATTGGATAGAAGCTTGGTATAATATGGGTAGAAATTTTTTAAAAGTAAATTTCATATTAATATAATGGAAAAATGCTTAACAAAAAGAAACGTCACAATTAACATGGAATACCTCAGGAGGTAGTAAGCTTCTTATCAATGAAAATAACATTCAATCTTCAAATGAAAACTAGAAAACTAGTTGTTGAGCATACTATAGAAAAAAGTATTTATCAAATAGGGGTAAAGCTAGATGACCTGAGAGCTCTTGCAAATTATATGTATATATATATATATATACACATTATATATATACATAGATAGATAGATAGATAGATAGATATAGATATAGATATATGTCTATAGCAATATGCTTCCTTTCTTTTCCCTACCCCCAAACTTGGGATTTCACATTTTCAACCCACAATTGTGCTTTGGAAGGAAAGGCTGGCTCTCTCAGGAGACATGTGTCACATGGAAAGAAAGCAATGGAAGCACGAAGGAGTTGCTATAGAAACAGCAACACAGAAGACCCAAAGGGGAATGATGATAATAATAATGCACATTTCTATAGCAATTTAAAGTTTATGTAAGACTTTCATCATAACTCTGTGAGATAAACAATAAAAGTATTACAAGCTTCATTTATAGAAGACAACACTGAGGTGTTATATTATTCTTGAAGTGAGAAATCTGTTGAAAGCTACTGATATTAAATCAAGAATTTTAAGCTTTAGCTCTGTGTATTCATAGCCATGTCTCTGTCCTGATGGGAAGAAATAGCTAGTAAGATCTGTGTTGGCAATGAGAAGAAAAATGGAACTTGTGCCCAAATTAAGTGAAAATGGTCAAGTATGGAAAGGAAAGGTATGCATGTGTGTGATGGAGGAATAGGGAGAGAGGAAATGGTACTCACCAAAGTTTTATTTTAAACATTTTTATACACATTATATACAAATACAATCTTATGTTGGATCCTGGTCCTAGATCTGTATGGTGCTATCAGTGTAACTTTTGTATACTTACAACGCATGAGCCATATTAATACACTATTGGTAGAACTGTGACTTGGGCCAAATGAACTGGGAAACATTATATTATGCTGCAAAAGTGACCTGAATGTCTTTATTATTTGACTCAGGGATCCCACAGATAGGCAAAAAACCCCGAAGGTGTCAAAGAAAGGACTTGTTTATCAGAACATTCACAGAAGGGCACTTCAACATGCACATTTTTTCTCAATAGTATTTTGTTTTTCCAAATACATGTAAAGATAGTTTTCAACATTCATTTTTGTAACACTTTGTTCAACATACATATTGATTCTCCCCCCAAAACTTTAACCACTCAGGTCCTCAGTTTATTCATTTTCCATAGCTTACTCTACCCACCAAGATAGCCATACCCATGAACTTACTATTATCCATAAATGCACCACCATTCTATTCAATAATTCTGAAATCCTTTGTCAAACCCTGATCTATTAGCTTTGCATCTCTCTTCCATCCTTTACAAAATGTGACTCTTCAGACACATCATAACCTTTAATCCCTTGATTCCTCAGTTTTCTCCCAGTCCATCTCTCTTACATAAGCCACTCTTTCCTCTTTTTCCCATCTAAACCCCTAAGTGTACCAATTAAATTCTACACTATCTTCCTCTCTTATCATTTTACTGATTGTGCCCTGCCAAGGGTCAGCCTTAAATCATTCCTACAATTTATCACCTTTGCTTCTACAAATGTACTACTGAATGAAGTTGAAGAAAATCAAGTAACTATTCTAACTTGGTCCCCTGTAAATTTATATGAAACAACCTTGATTGACTTTCACTGCTAGGAATCTTTCCAAAGAAAAGATATAAGAATATTACTACAATCCTTTCCTATACCCTTCAGAGAGATGTAGGCCCCTGGATATGGAACATTGTATTGTATGCCATTTTTTAGATATATCAATCACTCTTGCTGATTTTTCCTCTTTCTTTTTTTTAAACAGTCCTATGTTAGAAGAAATGTCTCTCAGGCAGGATAAGGGAGAACTATAAGGAGAATTGAGGTAATATAGAAACAAAAGATACCCATAAAATTCATTTTAAAAAGAATGGGGAACAATGCATATGGAACAGTGTATATTATCAAATTCAATTAATGTGTAGGTTAGTTTTGCTAAGGTGTTTTTCCTTCTCTATCTTTACAAAGGATGTTTGTTACAAACAATGACTAGCTGCATAGGGGAGTAGAGCATATACATTCAGAAATGGAAGTGAAGTAAAATCAAAATATATTAATGAATTCTAAAAGAATGCACAGACAAATGTGGGATGAATACTGAACTACTAAGCAGATGACATGGTTCTAAGCTCTCACCTCTACTAGTTACTAGTTCTGTGACTTTAAAAAAGACCCTTTCCTTATCTGAGCTTGTTTCTCTATCTCTAAAATGAAGATAATAATTGTTTTCTTGCCTTGGTCCTTGGGCTTTAGTAAAACTCAAATGAAATGTTTACAAAATGCTTTACAATCTATTATAAAGCACTAAACAAAATCAGATATTATCAATTAGTTGTTGAGGAAAGTGTAACAACTCCTGAATTGATACAGATGAAAAAAAGCCATTGATGATAATGACTTAGTACAGGCTTTGGTTATATTAATTACCATGATGATAAGAATATATAATCATTATTTTGAAAGTGAAAGTTTTTAAAATGAAAGACAAGAACTGGGAGAGACAAAGTGACAGCTGGACCTATCACTCTACCTTTCACTGTTGCCATCACATGTTACATTACATGAAGAGGCAAAGAAAACCTATTATAATTGAGGGAAAGAAAAGAGGGGGTGAGCATTGTGTGACTCTTACTGTCATCAAATTTGGCTCTAAGAGAGAAGGACAGACATATTTGGTATCAAGAAACTTTTCTCTCCTTATAGGAAAATAGGAGGGAAAGGGGGAAAAGAAAGGGAAAAACTAATAGAAGGGAAAACAGAAGAATTGGGGGAAAGGTGTAAAAAAGGGGAGGGGCTCTAAAGGGGGAGGACTGTTTGAGGGAGGTAGTTATGAAAAGCAATATACTGGGGAGGAAGGAAGGGGGATAAGAAAGAGAAAAGCATTAAAGGGTAAATAAGATGGCAGTAAATACAGAATTAGTTATTTTAACCATGAATGTGAATGGAATGAACTCCGCCATAAAACAGAAGCAGACAGCAGACAGCAGACAAGATTAAAAGCCAGAATCCTACAATATGTTGTTTATAAGTAATACATTTAAATCATAGTGATACATACAGAGTGAAGATTAAGGGCAGGAGCAGAATATATTATGCTTCAGGTAAAGAAAAAAATACAAGGGTAGCAATCCTCATCTTAGATGAAGTAAAAGCAAAGATAGATCTAATTAAAAGAGAAAAGAAGGAAACTATACCTTACTAAAAGGTACCATAGATAATGAAGAGATATCAGTACTGAACATATATGCACCAAGTTGTGTAGCATGGAAATTCCTAGAGGAATAGTTAAAAGAGATGCAAGGAGAAATAGACAGCAAAGCTATACTAGTGGGGAATCTCAACTTTGCTCTCTCAGAATTAGATAAATCAAACCACAAAATAAATAAGAAAGAAGTTAAGGAGGTAAACAAAATGTTATAAAAGTTAGGTATGATAGATTTTTGGAGAAAATTAAATTGAGATAGAAAGGAGTTACTTTTTTCTCAGTGGTTCATGGAACTTATACAAAAATTGACCATGTGTTAGGGCATAAAACCCTCAAAATCAAATACAGAAAGGCAGAAAAAGTAAATGCATTTTTTTCAGATCATAATGCAATAAAAATCACATGCAATATAAGACCAGGAGAAAATAAACCAAAAAAAAAATTGAAAACTAAATAATCTCATCCTAAAGAATGAATAAATGAAACAGCAAATCATAGAAACAATTAACAATTTCATTTAAGACAATGACAATAATGAGACAACATACCAAAATTTGTGGGATGCAGCCGAAGCAGTAACAAGGGAAAATTCTTTATCTCTAGATGCTTAGTTGCATAAAATAGAGAAAGAAAAAATCAACGAATTGGGCTTGCAACTAAAAAGCTAGAAAAACAACAAACTAAGAACCCTCAATCAAATACCAAACTTGAAATTCTAAAAATTAAAATTAAAATTTAAGTAGAGACTAATAAAAATTAAAGTAAAAAAACTATTGAATTAATAAATAAAACTAAAAGTTGGTTTTATGAAAAATGCAACAAAATAGATAAGCCTTTAATTAATTTTGTTAGAAAAAGGAAAGAAAAAAATCAAATTGTTAGTCTCAAAAATGGAAAGGGAGAACTTTCCACCAATGAAAAGGAAATTAGAGCAATAATCAGAAGTTACTTTGTCCAACTTCATGCCAATAAATTGGATAACATAAGTGAAATGGAAGAATACCTACAAAAATATAGACTGCTGAAATTAACAAAAGATGAAACACATTACTTAAATAGTCCCATTTTAGAAAAAAGAAATAGAACAAGCTATTAGTCAACTCCCTAAAATATCCCCAGAACTAGATGGATTTACATGTGAATTCTACCAAACATTTAAAGAGCAATTAACTCCAATAGTATATAAACTATTTGAAAAAGTAGGGAATGAAGGACTTCTACCAAATTCATTTTATGACACAGACATGGTACTGATACTTAAACCAGGTAGGATGAAAACAGAGAAAGAAAATTATAGATCAATCTCTCTAATGAATATTGTTGCAAAAATCTTAAATAAAATATTAGCAAAGAGATTGCAGAAAATCATCCCCAGGTTAATATATTATGACCAAGTAAGACTTATATCAGGAATGTAGGGCTGGTTCAATATTAGGAAAACTATTAGCATAATTGACTGTATCAATAACCAAATTAACAAAAAATATATGATTATCTCAATTCATGCAGAAAAAGCATTTGATAAAATCAAACATCCATTTCTATTAAAAACACTAGAGAGGGGGGCAGCTCGGTGGTACAGTGGATAGAGCACCAGCCCTGAAGTCATGAAGACCCGAGTTCACCTGATCCAACCATTCTGGAGAGCAGTTTGGAGCTATGCTCAAAAGGCTATCAAACTGTGCATACCCTTTGACCCAGCAGTGTTTCTACTGGGCCTATATCCCAAAGAGATTTTAAAGGAGGGAAAGGGACCCACAGGTGAAAAAATGTTCGTGGCAGCCCTTTTTGTAGTGGCAAGAAACTGGAAACTGAATAGATGCCCATCAATTGGAGAATGGTATAGAATATTATTGTTCTGTAATAAATGACCAGCAGGATGATTTCAAAGAGGTCTGGAGAGACTTACATGAACTGATGCTAAGTGAAATGAGGAGAACCAGGAAATCATTATACACAGCAACAACAAGATTATATGATGATCAATTCTGATAGACTAAGCTCTCTTCAACAATGAGATGATTCAAACCAGTTTCAATTGTTCAGTGATGTAGAAAGCCATATACACCCAGAGAGGCCTGTGGGAACTGAGTGTGGACTGCAACATAGCATTTTCATGCTTTCTGTTGATGTTTGCTTGCATTTTTTTTCCTCCTCAGGTGTTTTTTCTTTCTAGATCTCATTTTTCTTGTGCAGCAAGATAACTCTATAAATATGTATACACATATTGGGTTTATCATATATTTTAACATATTTAACATGTATTGGACTACCTGCCATTTAGGAGAGGGGGTGGGAAGAAGGAGGGAAAAATTTAGAACAGAAAGTTCTGCAAGGGTCAATGTTGAAAAGTTATCCATGCATATGTTTTGTAAGTAAAAAGCCTTAATTTAAAAAAAAATGATGAAAAGCTAAGATCAAAAAAAAAAAAGTTTGCAGGAGCCTAAAGGAGTGGCACAAAAGTCAATAGCCTTTTTTCTATGTATGGAACAGAATATGAGTAAGGTAAATTTAATACACTATTCTTAATAGGTATTATCTTTATTTTTATAATAATAACTTTTTTATTTTTCAAAATACATGCAAAGATAGTTTTCAACATTCACTCTTGCAAAATCTTGTGCTCCATATTTTTCTCCCTCCTTCCCTCCTCCCCTAGACAGCAAGTAATCCAGTGTAAGTTAAATATGTGCAATTCTTCTAAACAGATTTGCACATTTATCATGCCACACAAGAAAAATAAGATCAAAAAGAAAAAAAGAGAAAGAAAAAACAAGCAAATAACAACAAAAATATGAAAATGCTTTGTCATAATCCACATGCAGTCTCCACAGTACTCTTTCTAGATGCAAATAGCTCTCTCCTTCATATATCTATTGGAATCGGCATGAGCTCACTGTTGAAAGGAACCAAGTCCATCACAGTTGATAATCACATAATCTTGTTGCTGGGTACAATGTTCTCTTGGTTCTGTTCACTTCACTTAGCATCAGTTCATGTAAGTCTCTCCAGGACTTTCTGAAATAATCCTGCTGATCATTTCTTATAGAACAATAATATTCCATAACATTCATATATTATAACATATTCAGCCACTCTCCAATTGAAGGGCATCCACTTAGTTTCCAGTTCCTTGCCACTATAAGGGCAGCTAGGTAGTGCAGTGGATAGAGCACCAGCCCCGAAGTCAAGAGGACCTGAGTTCAAATCTGGTCTCAAACACTTAACACATTCTAGCTGTGTGACCTTGGGCAAGTCACTTAACTCCAAATGCCTCAGCAAAAAGAAAAAAGAAAAAAATCTGCTACAAACATTTTTACACATGTGGGTCCCTTTCCTCCCTTTAAGATCTCTTTGAGATACAGACCCAGTACAGACACTGCTGGATCAAAGAGTATGCACAATTTGATAGCCCTTTGGGTATAGTTCCAAATTGCTCTCCAGAATAGTTAAATCACAACTCCACCAACAATATAATATGTTAGTTATTCTCACCACAATGTTACTTAGCATATTTTGCATTTGAGGAAATAGAATCCTGAGGATATTCACTTCAGTTAAGGGGTATAAAAAGACCTGAAGAGAGCTGAAATAGGTTTTATACCATAAATTAGTTGGATTTAGAAAC
>JAJPUD010015195.1:22190-38233 GCA_023553655.1 Myrmecobius fasciatus
CTCTTTTGAGATTCTGTATGCAATCTTCCAGAAAGGCCTTTTGAAATGGGGACCAGTGATGGTCCTTAATATTTTCCTCTCGAGGTTTGTCTAAAGGAACCTCAGGATCTGGGGTCAGCCCTTCTTTCTCTCGACAGAAGCTATCTGTGGTGAGAGCTCTGTTTTGCTTCTTCATTTTTTTAAGACAGCGTGGAGGTCTCTTTAAGGCTAGAAAAGCATCAGCTAAGGTACTTTGACCTGGGGCAATTCGTCGAATTAATTTAAGGTGCTGGGTTGGTGGGGGCTAAGACTAAGTCCAAATTGCTCCTTAAAAAAGGCATATCTGCCAATATACCTGTCCCCAATCAGGGCAGAGTGTCCCGAGTGCCTCAGATAAACTCCAGGTATTTTGCGTTTGGAGTTTGGAATTTCTGCCACTCTGAGCTGAGTCCCACACTTACTTCTGGGCTGCATGGAGTAGACTGTTTATTCCTCTGCCCGAGTTAAACAAACCTGATATGAAATTCTTCAGAGATATCTGCAAGCAGTGTCCAAATATTTCTGGATTTGTTGATTTGAAGATCAGTTTGAAGGCTTATTTTATTGTTGATTTGAGAGAAGATAGGAGGAGGGTGCAGAGAGTCACATTTTCAATCCGCCGTTTTGGCCCCATTCCTCCCAGACCAAGACCCTCTACTCTTACAGACTTCCAAACATCTTAAGATTTAAATCCAGACTTCATCACTCAACTGAACCTCCCCTCTATAGTTATCAATGACCTCTGCCAAATCTGCTGACCTTTTTTTTTCATTTGGAACTCTTTAACCTTTGACCCTGTTGACTATCCTCTCTTGGATGCTCTCTCTTTTTTAAGACTTCCATTATACTACTTACTACTTCTTTTTACTTCTATCTGTGTGAACAGTGCTCAGTCTATCTTTTTTGGGGGCATCATCCATATCATGTTGTCTTATTCTCAGTGTAAGTAAGGAAGATGTAAGTAAGTATTATCCTGGGTTTTCCTGCATTGTTTCTATGTATTCTCTTATTTCATGCACTTTTTGTTCCCATAGATTTAAAGCATATATTTTCTATGAAGTGTTCTACAAGAAAGGCACCAAAGTCTTGCTCTGTCTCTCTCTGTCTCTCTCTCTCTTTCTCTCCATATATATATATATATATATATATATATACACACATATAAGTTTATGTGTGTGTATGTACAGCTTTTGTTTTTCTCTTTAACTCCAGTCTCACATCATGCCTTGGATATTTCAAACTGGGCATCCCAAAGACCTTTCAAATTCAATACATTGAATTTAGAATTCCTTATCTTTACCCCTAAAATAATTCCTGTTTCCTTCTTTTCTAGTCATGTAAAAAGCAATTATAGCCTATCCATTTTATTTTACAACCTTCATAGTAGCCCTAAATCCTATTAATTTAAATGTCCAAAAAATCAGGGGGATGGAGCCAAGATGGCGGAGTGAAGACATGACTCTCTGTGTCCTCCTCTGACATTCTCTCAAATCTACAGCAAATTAAGCCTCTGAACTGATTTTTAAGTCTAAGAACCCAGAAATATTTGGACTATGAAACAATTCTTTCAGAAGGTACCTTTGAAGAGCTTCATAGCAGGTCTGTTTCAGTCAGGCAGGGGGTTAAGTAGTTTGTAGGGCGTCCTGGAGACAGGGCAGGAAACTGGGCAGGACTCAGTCTGGCAGAAACTCTAAACACCTGAGGAGTGTATCTGAGGCACTCGGGACACTCTGCCCTGGTTGTGGGTAGGTGCTTTGGCAAATCTGCCTTTTGTAAAAGGCAGATTGTGGCCCTCTGCAAAAGCAAGGTCCTAGCCCAGACCGGCCCAGCACCTGAAGCTGATTGTCAGAATTGCCCCAGGACAAACTGCCACAGCCCTAGCTTCTCAAATTTAAAAGGACACCAAGCTTTTACATTTTTTTTGTGTGTGTGGCAATCTTCCCTAACTAGACATTTTCTACTTCTCTCCAATATCATTGAACCCAAGTCTCCACTCTACTCCAACTTTTAGGCCCATCTCTCACTTCTCAAAGTTTTTTAGGTCAGTAAAACCCAGTTCCCCTTTATGAAATTACACTGTCGACATGATCATTGACATCTCATGGTTGAGTAGAAAATCATCTGGTAACACCTGTTACTGACCACTAAATTAAAATATGACTTACCTTCACTGATACTACACTATCCTGTTGGGCTTTATCATTTACCTTCTACTATACCCTTCAGACACCCAGGAATTGTCATCAGACCTGCCAAAAAGTAGGCCTTAAAAACGTTTGCATGTTACTGAATCCTCCATCCAGTATGTTTTGTCTCCTTCAATGAAAATGTTAGATCCTTGAAATCTTGCTTTAGCTTGTTTTTCTTTGTATTCCAAGTTTATCATGAAGTGCTTATACATATTTAAGATTAAGAGTCTTATTATTTATTCTTTTTAATGTTATATTTTTAATTATGTGGTTATGGTATGTCACTTCTGGCTTTTTTTCAGGTAATGTTACAAAATCACAGCATAAGACAAATGACCTGAAAAATTCTGTGAATAATTTGTTATACTTGCAGCATTATCGTCTAATTACTTTTGTTAGGGTTGATCTCCTGTACCTAGTACAATAGATTACTCAGAGGTAAATAGGTTTAAAGCAATATCCTTGTACAGAAATCATATTCCAAATAACCTCATGTAGAAGCAATTCTCAAATTAGTTTGAAAGCAGCTCATAGAATATAAATACATAAAAACTACTAGTGGAAAAAGTTAAAAAAATAATAAAGGGAGTTCTCTTGGGTTTCAAGAGCTATTTTCTAAAATCTCAAAAATTACTTTTATACTCCTCTTGTCCAAAGAGCCTACAATTGCTACCCAAATCCATTCACCTGGGCCCAAAGTTAACTCAAACTATTCCAGGCCTACAATGCAATTTCCTCGTTTGCCACAGGGTTGCTGATGTTGTGAGGGTATGAAGGATTAATTTACATCAGTTAAATTGCCCCAGTATCCTGAATACAATAGTTTATCCAAAGAGATTATTTGGAATAGAAGGTGACAAAACTTGTTTTGAGTTTCCATTCTTCCATTCATCACAAACACGGTGGTGTCCGATCTCTCCATAGATGTGAGTGACAACATTTATATGTCTTAGTGGATAGACTTTATGAGTTGTTGTGGCCAACAAAAACAAATATTAATTACATTTTGTCCAACCTTCTGGTGCTGACCCTTTATGAATTGAGTTAAGTTTATTCCTTGGAAAAGACTGCTGGCAGATAAATGTCATTTGCCCTTTCAACTTCATAGACTCTGCCAGAGTTTGAAACCTGCTGAAACAGTTTTCAAAAACCAGGGCCATTTCCATGCCATGATAAGGCAAATTAGAACTACAGCAGAGATTTCTTTCTCTATGTTGTAATGTATACTTTTACTTATGACAAATTTGCATCAGAAGTAAGGATTTACTGGATCAAGTCATGAATCATTTATTTTCAACATTATACTAAATATTATTATTACCTATGGATATCATGGGACTCCTTACACATACTTTATTCCAGTCCTCTTGTAAAGTTGCATATGAAAATGTTATCAATGAAGTAGGGAATCTGGCAATAATAATGTTGCAACATTATAAAAAATAGGTAGTCCTGTTGTTTTGTTCTCTTTTTAATATATCAAATGTATTTCATTGCTTACATTTTAGTAGCAGATTGAAAACATCTGCTCACTTGCCACTAGTCTACCAGTTATAGAAAAATTCAGCTCATTTTCCTTCAGGCCAGCTTGCTTCAAGGCATTTGTACTTGGACCAGAATCCAGCTGCTGAGTCTTGATATGGGGCCAGATTTATACTCAAGAGTCTTTTATATAGAAACAATACCTTCTTGCCAAGGATTAGAATAGTAATAAACTCCATTTGTTTTGCTCTCTTCCTTTCCCCCTTCTTATTCCCCAACCCTTTCCTCCAACCTCCCTTTGCAGCTCCATCACCTGTCACAATAATTAGAAAGGACCAGACATCTAGAAGCAGTGTCTCCTTATCTTGGCAAGAACCTGAACATCCTAATGGGATAATCCTGGACTATGAGGTCAAGTACTATGAAAAGGTGAGAGATAAAAGGTTAATGGCAAAGGAAAGGGGGTTGATTTCTTAGACACCATACCCTTACAATGTAGGTTCAAGGCATAGTACACTACTACATTGTGCGGATATAATGAGAGGTTATTGGGGGAAAACAAAAACAGAAACAAAACCAAAAAACATTGTTTTCATCTTAGACTCATAAAGTGAGAAGGGATTTTGTGGATTATCTAGTCTAATCCTTCATTTTATAGCCTCAGAGTCTTAGTTACTGCTTCCAGTTCAACTGCCTAACACTAGAAAAGAACTAGGACTGAAACGGAGATATTTTGAAACTGAGTCCAATTTTTTTTGTCCAATTTATTATACTGTCAAAGTCTGGTTTAGTACAGGTTATCTATCTATCTATCTATCTATCTATCTATCTATCTATCTATCTATCTATCTGTCTATCTATCTATCTATCTATCTATACAAATGCATGCATACATGTATAAGTACACATATTTATCTATATCTATCTATCTATATGTATGTATATTATTGTTGTTCTGTCATTTCAGGCATGTCCAACTGTCATGACCCCATTTAGGGGTTTTCTTGGCCAAGAGATTGAAGTGATTTGCCATTTCTTTCTCCAACTCATTTTATAGATAAAGTAGTAGAGACAAACAGGGTTAAATGACTTTTCCAGGGTAACACATCTAGTAGATGTCTGAGGCCATATTTGAAGTCAGGAAGATGACTCTTTCTGATTCTATGCCTGGTGCTCTATACACCTAGTTCTCATAGATAATCAGTATTAGAAGGTAGGCTTATAACACAGGTACCCTGACTAGAGAGGCCGGAATTTTTCCATCCTGCCACAGAGATCTCCTAATGAGTCTCTTTTTTTATTTTTATTTTTTAAATTTTTAAACAGATAGAGAAAGTGATATACAGAAAGAGTAAAATTTTTTTGCTATACTAGTTGGTGATAGTTACTAGGCTGTGGGTCACTAAGTTCAGTATTCTTTCCGTTATATACTATATTCCCTTCTATCATTGCCAAGAGAAGGCAAAATGGAATCAGGAAGAGCCTAATTCAGCAAGAGTCAGACACAACTGAAATGACCAAATAACAGTAATGACTCTGGGCTAATCTCACTTGACCTTAGTTTCCTCATCTATGGAATGAGGGAGAGGAGAGAGGGAATAGATAAGTGGCCTTTCAGTTCCTTTCAACTTCAGAACTATGAATGTAACTGCCTCTTCCAACTCAGATTCATTGACTTCTTTGCTTTTATGGTGCAATAAATAATATCATTACAAAAATCTAGACATGCTTGCCTAGACAAACTATTCATTGCTGTAAAAAACAATTGTTTCTTCCTGATTTAAAATTATTTTAAATATTAATAGATTAGGCTATTCAAACAATACCATGACATGTCAAATAACCTTATAGTCATGTTGATCATTTGGAAGATATGTTTTCCTGCTTTATTACATTGTCTATGTTTGTGATTTGGTGCTCTATCATTTATTTGAAAATTTACAAGGATTCTTCTGCAAAGTTTTAAGATATTTCAAAGATGTTACTTGTAGTGTTATGGATAGAATGCTGAGCATGGTATCAGAAAAATCTGAGTTCACTTCCCACCTCTGACACTTGCTAGCTATATAACTCTGAGCATATCATTTAACTATTTTGTGCCTTAAGCACCAGACTTGGACTCATCTTCTGAATCATATAGTCTGAGATCTTCTGTCTTCAATCTTTGAGCTGAACTGATAAAAGATATAACTACACTGTTGCCTGATATTGATGAAATCATAGAATATTCCTTTAATTTCTATATTCCTTCAAGATTTTGTTAGGTAGAAGATAGATGGAGGAAACATATGAGAAGATAAAAAAGGTTCAATAATAGCACATTCAAAATAATAGTATCAGGCATTTGCAAAATCTTCAGTGTTTAAATTCATTGGCTTTTCAAGTAGATTCTTTAGAATCCTTAATTAGGAAAGGATTTTAGATGTCTTCTAATCTAATATCCTCAAGCTCAGAGAGAGAAAATTATTTATCCAAAATCAGGCAGCAGGTTTGCTTTGGGACTAGAATTGGAACTCCAATCTCTTGTTTCTCATGTTAGCACTTTTTACGCTATTACAATTTGCAAAAATGCATTGTATTTTCTTGGTGATTTAAAAAATACAACAACCTTAAAGCGTATTTTATTATTATTGTCACTAAAATGCAATTTCCAAGTAGGGAAACAGAAAGACAAAGCAGTGTATTTAAGAAGACAAAGTTAAGATTAGGAATGGGCTGTTTGGTTCTTTTCCTACTATGTCTTAAATATAATTTTAAACATTTAAAATACAAGTTTTATTGAATTTAAATTAAAGATGTATTGAAATTAACTTTCACTCAATCTTCTGAAACAGCTTAATTTATTCAATTGGCCGTGCAAACATGATTACTTTCTTGGAAGTTATTATCAGGTTTCTAAATGGTAGAGAGTAAAAGAAACCTGAAAATGACAAATCTGAGTCCTTAGATTTTTCTCAGCTTTTATTATTATTATTAATTATATTATTTTTAATATTTTCTGCTGTTTAGTTTGTAAAGTCATCTACAACTCATTTGGGAACTACTGTCTTATAGAAACAAATATTCATATGAAATAATTTTCCTAGAAATTAAATCAAAGGTCAGTTATGTTAAAAAAAACTACATGTTGAATAAAGCGTCATCATATGGGTATGTGTATATAAATCTATGTATACATAAATATAAGTAATTCATATTTATGTGTACATGTGAACAAGTCCTGTTTCACCCAAAGAAATAAATATAATAAGATCACTGCTGTTTTTGATGCTACTGAGTATTAAATTTTGGTGAATATGTTGAAACTAATAGAGAATTCCCAGTGAAAACCATCTCACAATTATCTGAGGTTCCATTGCATTGTTACCAAGATGTTTCCAACATCTCTGCTCTTTAAGGCATTAGCATTCAAGTGCCGATTTTTCTTATTTTTTTTCTTTAAAAAATTTGAGCTTTTAGATTGATGGTATTCAATGTACTTTATTATTTCAATGTTTGCATCTATATTAAATAAACAGTTTAGAAACATATGTTCCAATTAGCGAAACTAAATTCCCCAGTGCTCAGCTCTGATGGCAGTGAGTCATTCTTGGTATCTTTTCTTGTCACTAGCTATAAACTGTTTATTCCTACATTCAGTATTATTTTATTCACAGAATCATAGCAACAAAATTATTAAATTCAAAAGCAGAGAATAATTTGAGGAATAAACTAATATGATCCTCTTATTTAGAGAAGAGGAAGCAGAAGAGGCCCAGAGAAGTTAAAGAACTATTTACTGCCTAAGGTTAAAAAGCTATTGGCTGGTAGAGTTGAGACATGAACTTAGATCAATTAAAGTGTTGTGGGTCTGGTTTGTTTAGTTGATAAAATCCAATGGTGGGAAATTTGCCTTGGCATATGAGGAAAGAAACTCAGAGATGACTTTTCCATAATAGGTGTGTGTATGTGTGCATATATATACACACACATATATATTTGTGTGTATAAAAATGTACACATATAATACGTATAAATAAGTATATGTACTCCCATTAAGTTAATAATTTTCCATTGTCAAATGAACAGGGTACAAACTTAAATTTTAAGGAAACTAAAAAAAAAAAGTTTTTGTTGGACAAAATCTTATTGACGCCCTAAAAGATTTGTTTAATTTGACAAATATCCATGTAAGAAAGAATGTTATTCAGGCATGTTACATAGCTTCCAGAGAATGTCTTACCCATAATAGTTGCTGCATAAATAATTTCTGATAAATTACAGGAGCTAGGATGGATCTAATAGACTATCAAATCCAGAAGTTCTCCAACTTTTTTGGTGCCCACATGCTTTTGGCTTTCAATAAACCCTTCTAAAACCTGTCTTTCATATGAAAGGAAAGTAATTCTAGGATTTACTATTTGTATGAATATGAAAATAAAATACAGAATTAAATTTTCAGGAAGAAAAACTTTAACCATAAATACTTTTCTACTATTTAAAATATTTCAAAAGGTATTTATCAAAGTCATTTATTTGTTATAATGAAGTTATTTACCAAACATTGCCCCTATTTCCTTGAAATTTTTTGCATTTTCTCAGGATCAAATTTTATCCAAGTTTAGAACTCTTGATCCTATCTAATTTCTTTGACTTTAGACATTTAATTAAAGCCCCAAAGTCCATGGCCACTTATTATGCAGGTTTTAATCATTAAACTAAAATGATTTCTCTACTACCCAGTGTCTGGATAGGAAAAGATTAATTTAGGAAACCATGTTTGTTGGGTGCATACATATGTTCATCTTCCTTTGGTGCTCCCCTTTCTTTGCTTATAGCAAATGATAAAAATATTGTGTAGCAGACCAAATATATCATTATTACTTACTGCATAACCTTTAAAATAGGTTAAGCAAAATTTTGCCCTAGTTTCAGGAAAGCATGGAGAGATGACATAAATGAATAAGGGAATCCTGCATGATTCCTATCCTATGAACTATTCTGAGATCTCATTATTATAAGAAGGGGTAATAAGTTATCACAAGATGCCTGAAAGTGTTTCATTATCTCCTCTATCTGCATTATCTGAGTAGCAATTCCACCTAGGTCTATAATTCTGGAGAGTGAGACATGCAAAATTCATCTTACTCAAGGTAGTTATCTCACCTTAATAGGGTGTATGTGCAAGAACCACACTCCACTAGGCAAACAGAATTCAGAACTCCCTATAACCCTAGGCCTTTGAACTCACAAGGTAGCCACCAAAGTTAGGAATGTCCTCTTCAGATCCCTATTCTCCCAAGGAAAGAAACATAAAAGAAGCCCTAGAAATTTTAGAATCATGCCAAAGAATTAAGCAGATGTGTTTGTTGTCATGTATATAGAGCTCCTGTAGCTATTGAACTGAATGGAGAGAGGACATGAGTGAAAAATTCCATAACTAGAGACCCAAGAGTTCAGAGTCCTAGAATACTGGAAAGAATGCAAGAGGGAGCAAGAACAGAAGTTGCTTCTTTTAAATATATTGACTAGGAGCTTTTCCAGTTTAGTGCATCACCTTTGGCATAATCCTCTCCACTAAACACCAATCACAGAGGCCAATGGCTTACTAAGGATTTGTGATTATTTATGCCCTTTAGCAAGGGGCCAGAGTGCTGGAATTTGCAGTAGCGTGAAACCCATTAAAAGGATTGAGAATGTAGGTACAATTCTATCACTTTTGTAAAAAATACTGTTGTTTAGTTGATTAGCCATGTTTAAATCTTCATGAGCCCATTTCATTCTCCACCTCATTTTATATCTGAGGAAGTTGAAGCAAACACTGTTAAGTGACTTGCCCAGAGTAGTACAGTTAGTCTCTGAGGCTGGTTTTGAATTCAGATTCTCCTGATTCTAGGTCCAGCACTATATCCATGGAGTCACATAGCTGCATTGTAATAATATTACAGACTAGAATCATATATTTAGGACTCTAAAGAACTTTTAGAATTATTTAACCCACTCCTTCCATTTTGTAAATGAAGAAAATAAATCAAATGGAATTGACAAAATTAGAATTTGATTAGTTTCTCTGACTCTTTCCATTGGCAGCTAAATGGGACAGTGGTTATAATTCTGGGCCTGGAATCAGGAAGACTTGAATTCAAATCCAACTTCAGATACTAACTATGTAATCCTAAGCAAGTCATTAACCTTTTCCTCAGCTTCTTCAACTGTAAAATGACAATTAATAATATCATCTGCCTCCTAAGTTCACTTAGTACAATGCTTCACATAATAGGTGTTTCCTTGCTTCATTCCTTCATATTACCTTGGTAGGTTGCATGATTTTCAAAAAGAATCTTCTATCCTTTCCCCTTCTGTGCTTTAAGAAAAATTAAAAAAAAATTTAAAAAATGAAAGCTTCTTTATGTTGCTATGACTGTACTATAAAATAGAATAGGGCTCAGAGAAAGTTTTAATCAACATCCAAGAATGAATTTTCCAAGTCATAATCATTTCTTTGAATGTTTATTAAGTTTTATTTATTATTTAAAATAATGATAAAATAAAAATAATGATTGTGTCAATTATAGTATTTGAATTTGAAGAAATTGTAAGGGATGAATTTTGCATGTGGCTATCTGTAAATGATTTTCTTAGCATAAAAGGACTGCTCTGGAATCTGAATTAGCATATTTTAACAGAATAAAAAGATGTAGGCATTTCTGGTGCTTGTTCAATTCTTTCTGTGATTCTAGAAAAATCTCATTAGTTGAGTCTCCTGCCTCACATTTGAAAACTCACATTTCTATGGTAAAGTATACTTGGTTTGCATAATCCTTTCCTCTTACAGAAACTGATTTACAGAGGATTGTTACTTGTCCACCTTCACATATCTTAATTTAATTTTTTTTAAAGCAGAAACTTTTAAATTTCTTTTTTTAAATTTTCATATCTAAATTCTCTCCCATCATACTCTCCCACTCAATGAGAAGACAAGAAAAACAAAACTTATTATGAAGATAGATAGTCATGCAAAACAAATTTATGCATTAGACATTTTTTTAAAGGAAGAAAAAGAAAGGTAGGAAAATGTGCTTCGGTCTATATTTTGAGTCCATCATTTCTCTATTTGGAGTAGATAGTGTGTTTCATCAGGAATTTTTTGGAATTGTGATTGATCAACGTGTTGATCAGAGCTAAATCTTCCAAAGATGATTATTTTTTAAATATTGCTTTTACTACATAAATTCTTTCTCCTGGTTCTGTTCACTTCTTTTTGCTGAAACTATTCCCCACATCTTTCCATCATGTTCATGTTCCATAGATTGTTCAGCTATTCCCCTTTTAATGACTGTTTCTTCAATATCCAATTGTTTGCTACTATACAAAGGATGGCTAGATGGTACAGTGGATAAAATGCTGAGCCTGAGTTCAAATTCAACTCAGATTCACTAGCCAAGTGATCCTGGACAAGTCAGTTAACCCTGTTTGTTTCAATTTCCTCATCTGCTTAAAGAGCAAGAGAAAGAAATGGCAAGCCATTTTCATGTCTTTGTCAAGAAAATCCCAGATGGGGTCACAAAGAGCTAGACAAAACTGAAATGACTGAACAACAATAAAAGCTACCACAAAGAGTTATTATAAACATTTTTGTGCATATCATTTCTTTCCCTTTTTCTTTGAGCTACACAGAATGCTATTGTTGGGTCAGATAACTGTGCATATTTTAATAGCTTTTTAAGCATAGCTTCAAATTGCTTTCCAAAATGGTTAGATTAGTTCACAGGTTAGTCAGCAATGAATTAGTGTGCCTGGTCTTCCACATCCTCTCCATAATTTGTCATTCCCCCCTCCCTTTTTAAAAATCCTTGCTTGTCTGATAGGCATGTGGTAGTTCTAATGGAGATGTTCTAATTTTCATTTCTTTATTAATGATTTAAACCCTTTTTCATATAACTATCCCTAGTTTTAATTTCTTTTTCTGAAAACTACTTTGACCATTTATCAACTGGGAATAAATATTCTTATACATTTAGCTGTTTCTATCTGTTTGAGAAATGAGATCTTTTATTTAAACAATTTATTATAATTATAAAGAGTGCTTTTTTAACATGATTCTTTTTACCTCAAAGCAGGAGCAAGAGACAAGTTATACCATACTGAGGGCAAGAGGCACAAATGTTACCATCAATGGCCTCAAACCTGAGACTACTTACATATTCCAAATTCGAGCACGAACAGCAGCTGGATATGGGACCAACAGCCGCAAGTTTGAGTTTGAAACTAGTCCAGATTGTATGTATCATTTTGAATTATTTTAAATGTCTATGTGTGCAGTTTTAAAGCATCTGGAATGGTTAGTTTCATTCCCTTCCAGACTATAGTAAATGTGATGTACAGTAACTATTTATGATCTGTCGTTTACTGTAATAGTAGTACGGAATTTTATATTTTATATTTTATATTAAAATCTGCTGAGGGATATATGGAAAACTACAACAGGTAGGTTTTTTCCTCTTTTTTTTTTACCTGATCAGATTTCCACTGCTGGAATAAATATATTTCTTGGTTAGCCAGAAACTTGTGTTAAAGAAAGGTGTTTGATAAAGTAACAGAATCCCAATGGTTCTTATTCCCTATATTCCAGGTTTATTGCTTGATTCAATCAACTGAGTACTAGAAAATTACTTAACCACAAGGATTTTGATTTTGTTTTAATTCATACTATAGTCCTCAGAACATATATTTTTATATTATTTTAAAATTATTGATTGCTTTTTCCCACACCTGTTTAATTACTCCAGTTACAATCACCTGTTTTTAAGAGAATGCATTTGAATATGAAATTTATGCTACCTTAAATTGGCAGTCATTTTCTAAATTAAATAACAAGCATTTGATATGGTAAAATATGAAAAACTTTATCTTTAACTTCTTGTTTCTAATGGAATAATTCTATTATGATTTTTTAAAAACTCCTACTCATTGTTCTAAATAAGATAATGCAGTAAAGTTGCCAAAGTAATTCGGCTTTTAGTATGGAGTGAATATATTCAGGGCTGTTTTCTTAAGAAATATGTTAATGTTTTATTAAAGACAAAAATATGCTTTTGCCTTGACAACTTATAAATTCCTAGAGAACAATGTCAATATTTAATTGCTTTTACCAAATGATGCTTTTTTTATCTGTCCAACTAGCAAATAGGCCTTATCTTCAAGTATACAATTGACTTATCATCCTCCCAAACCTTTCTTCTCACACTCCTGTGGTAAAATCAGGTCATTAAAAATGGGATAATTCAAATTTCATACACTATACTTTAATGATAAAAAAACAAAATCCTGTCCTATATAATGTTTAAGAGAAATTATTTGAAATAATATATAATTCAATTACTGCATGAGAATAGTTATATTTAGGATATTTGCAATTTGAACATATGAGAACACCTATAGAGTCCTTTCATATTTTCTTTTTTTTAACTTTCAAAAAAACAGCTTAAACTTTAAAATATATTCATATAACTTTAAAAAAGAGTAACTATTTAAATAATCAAAATGTTAACACTATCCCTATTTTAGATAATGTAACAAGTGAAACATTTTATTTCAAATAAGTAAGAGATACATTTTGTAGAGGCAGGTTTGGAAAACTCATCTAATACTTCACAGTCCTAGCCTGAACTTAGCCTTGATTAATTTGACATATATGCAAATTTACAAGAATTACAACAAAAAATTCCAACAGTCTAATGTAATTCAAGATTATACCACAGATACTACTGTAGTAAGTTTTACTTATAAACTACTAATAAGGCTTGAGTGTCTGAGGTTTAAAAATGTTCTGTTTAAAGACTACAATGTCTTAAAATAAACAATGAAATTTTGAAATATAAGTCAAATGGTTATACACTTGGAATGTTTGAATAGAGGGGAGAGAAGAGACAGAGATGCATGTGAACTATTTTTTTCTCAATTCCCATTTTTTAGACAGCATTATGGTTGAGTAGTAGGATTTTAAAAAAAATCAATTCACTATTAACATGCCAATTTTAAAAATATCAAAAGAAAATGTCATTTGGCTTAGATAAAGAACCAAGAAAAGTTCACTTTCAATATAAAAAGAAAAAAAATTAAAAGCATTTGTTATTTGCTTTAGAAATATGTGGAAAACAGTGTTTGTTGTGGAAATATATTAGATAATATAATAAAAACAGTAGATTAACTTTTTAAAAAATATATCATGCAATTCATTAGCTAGAAATAATCCATATTAAATTTTTACATCAGGAAATCAAATAGTTCATGCCATTTTATGAATGAAGAAACAGTCCTGTTAAATTATTTTGTCCAAGATATCAAAGTGAAACATTTTGTTTCCAAATAAGTAAGAAAATAACTTTATAGTGCTAGCAAGCATTTAGCCTTGGTTAATCTGGCATACGTGTCAATTTTGCAAGCATTACAACAAAACAAAAATCCAACAATTTGGAAGCCAACAATTTTGAATATCCATCTTGTACTTTAGCTAATATATCCCAGTTTACAAAAATTTTAGAAGGAGTAAGGTGAAAAGGTAGATAGAGCACTAGACCTGAATTTAAGAAGATGTGAGTTCAAATAGGGACCTACTGGCAAAGTGATCCTGGGCAAGTCAGTTAACCTCTGTCTACATCAATTTCATCATCTGTAAAATGGGGATTAAATACAGCACTTGCCTCATATGGATATATTGAGAATCAAATGAGATAATATTTGTAAAGCCCTTTGCTACCTTAATTATCAATAATGATAGTGTTATTGTTTTCTTTTAGTGCTTTGCAGAATCCAATGAAATTATGGAACTAGAAAGATCCTTAGAAATTATTTAATTCATTCTACTACCCATTTATAAGTGAGGGAAAAGAGATTTCTTTCTGGAAGCTTCTTTCCCTCTTGAGGTTACTTTGAGTCATGTTGTGTGAAGCAGCTGATAAAAATTCATTGAAGAGCTTAAAATCAAAGATCTTTCCTAAGTTTGTACCCTTATTTAAAAAATATGATCACAAATAGCCCTTTAAAACTACAATCTTCATAATATAATATGACATATTCAAGATACTCAAAAGGAGCTATACTCTCATTTGACTTATTTGCCAAACACAGAAGACAATCAAAGGCAACACTGAGTTAAAATATAAACTGATGTATGAAATCTTTCAAAGAAGGCTGATGGATAATAAAGTATAATAGTTCAATTAAAATAATACCATTTTTATGCTGACGAGTTTATATTGACTGTGTCTGCCTAGTCTCAATGAATAGAGAATATCATTTTAAAACATGAAACAACATGGTTTAGTGAAAATAGAACCAGTGTGGCAAGTCAGGAAGACCTAGGTTTGAATTATGCTATTGAAATATGTTTCTTCTGTGAGTCTGAGCAAGAAGTTTAAATTGCCCCAGGCAACTTTCTAAAATTTTAAAATTTAAAATTTAAATTAAAAAATTAAGTTTTAAAGCAGGTCTTGACCTGAATTGGTAGAATAAGTTTCTTTACTGGAAGCTTTCTTTACCCATAAAATCTAAGGTATAGATCACCCTTCTAACCTACCTCTAAGGGACATCTAAGGGACATGGGAAAAAATGGTAAAATAAGATCTAAAAAAAGGAGGTAAAAACAAGATAAAATCTCTTGAAGAGGCAAAGAAAACCTAATATAATTGAGAGAAAGAGGGGAGGGAGATGAGCATTGTGTAAATTTTACTCTGATCAGGCTGGCCTCTAAAAGTGTATATCAGACACTTGATTTCACATAGAAACTTGTCTGTTGCTACAGGGAAGTGGGAGGGAAAGGAGGAAAAAGAAAGGGATAAATTATTAGAAGGGAAAATAGAAGAATCAGGGGAAAGGAGTTAAAAAAGGGGGAGGAGATCTAAAGGGTGGTGGATTATTTGGGAGAGGGGGTCATCAAAAGCAAAGTACTGAGGAGGGAGGAAGGGAGAAAGGGGAAAGGAAATGGGAAAAAATAACTTGGGTAAATAAGATGGCAGGAAATAAAGAATTAGTTATTCTAACTGTGAATGTGAATGGGATGAACTCTCCCATAAAGCGGGAGCGGATATCAGACTGGAATAAAAACCAGAATTCCACAATATGTTGTCTACAAGAAACACATCTGAAACATAGTGTAGGATGAAGGTAAAAGGCTGGAGCAGAACCTATTTCAGATTCTTATTTCAAATAGGGTGTAGTCAATAGGGAGAGGGAGTATCATCTGTCTACTATCTATCCCTGATTTTCCTCAGCCAGAGACTGCTAAAAGCCCATGTCTTACAGTAGTAGTTCTCACACATTTTGTGTTCAAGACCCTTTACTACCTTAAAAATGCTTTAAAAAATTAATTTATTT
>JAJPUD010015196.1:0-38230 GCA_023553655.1 Myrmecobius fasciatus
GATGGAGGAAAGTTCTCCCTTATCATTTTTGAGACTAACAATTTGATTTTCCTCCTTCCTTTTTCTAATCAAATTAACTAAAGAGTTATCTATCTTGTTGGTTTTTCGTAAAACCAAATCTTAGTTTTATTTCTTAAATCAATAGTTTTATTATTCTCAATTTTATAAATTTCTCCTTTTATTTTTAGAATTTCCAATTTGGTCTTTAATTGAAGGTTTTTAATTTGTCCTTTTTCTAGCTTTTTTTTAATAGTAAGCCCAATTCATTGATCTTCTCTTTCTCTATTTTATGCAAATAAGCATCTAGAGATATAAAATTACCCCTTATAACAGTTTTGGCCATATCCCACACATTTTGTTATGTTGTCTCATTATTGTAATTCCCCTTAGAAGAAATTATTGATTGTGTCTGTGGTTTTCCCTTTCACCCATTCATTCTTCAGGATTAGATTATTTAATTTCCGATTAACTTTTGGTCTGTTTTCTCTTGGCCTTATATTGCATGTGAATTTTGTTGCATCATGATCTGAGAAAGATGCAGTTACTATTTCTGCCTTCTGCATTTGATTTTGATGTTTTTATGCCCTAACTTGTATAAGTTCTATGAACCGCAGAGAAAAAAGTAAACTCCCTACTGTCTCCATTCAATTTACTCCAATTATCTAACTTTTTTAACAATTGATTTACCTCCCTAGTTTCTTTCTTATTTATTTTGTGTTTTGATCTAATTCTGAGAGAGCAAGGTTGAGATCCCCCACTAGTATAGTTTTGAAATCTATTCCTTCTTTCATCTCTCTTAATTTCTCCTCTAGAAATTTGTATGCTATACCACTTGGTGCACATATATTTAGTATTGATATGGGTGCATTATCTATGGTATCCTTTAATAAAATATAGTTTCTTCCTTATCTCTTTTGATTAGATCTATCTTTGCTTTTATTTGATCTGCTATCAGGATTACTACCCCTGCTTTTTTTAGTCACCTGAAGCATAATAAATTCTTCTCCAGCCTTTTCTCTTCACCCTCTATGTGTCACTATGCTTTAGATGTGTTTCTTGTAGACAACATATTGTTGGATTCTGGTTTTTAATCCAGTCTGCTATTCATTTCTCCTTCATGGGAGAGTTCATCCCATTCACATTCACAGTTAGAATAACTAATTCTTTCCTACCATCTTATTTACCCAAGTTATATTTTCCCTTTCCTTTTGCCTTTCTCTCTTCCCCCTCCTTATTATTTTGTTTTTGATGACTCCCTCCCCCAAACAATCCTCCCCCTTTAAAGCCCTTCCCCCCTTTTTTACTCCTTTCCCAGTTTCCCTTCTTTTAATCTATCCCTTTCTTTTCCTCCTTTCCCTCCCACTTCCGTATAAGGAAGGACAAGTTTTTGTGTGAAACCAAATGTGTCTGATGTACACTTTTAGAGCCCAATCTGATTTGAGTAAGATTTACAATGCTCATTTTACTCCCTTCTTTCCTTCAATTACATTAGGTTTTCTTTGCCTCTTCATGAGATTTTACCTTATTTTTAACTAAAATGGAGGAATAGTTACAAAAATATAGATTTCATACATTAACAAAGGAAGAAACAAATTACTTAAATCATCCTATTTTAGAAAAAAATGAACAAGTTACTAATCAACTCCCTAAGAAAAAATCTTCAGGGTCAGATGGATTTACATATGATTTCTACCAAACATTTGAAGAACAATTATTTCCAACATTATGGAAATTCTTTGGAAAAATAGGGAAAGTCAGAATCCTACCAAACTCTTTCTATGGCACAGGCATGGTGCTAATACCTATGTTAGGAATGGTGAAGACAGAGAAAGAACATTATAGACCAATTTTCCTACTGAATATTGATTTAAAAAATCTTAAATAAAGTATTAGCAAAGAGATTATGGAAAGTCATCCCCAGCATAATATATCATGACCCAATTGCTTTATACCAGGAATGCAGGGCTGGTTCAATATTAGGAAAACTATTAGCATAGTTGATTGTATCAATAACAAAACTAGCAAAAGTCTTATGATTATCTCAATAGATGCAGAGAAAACATTTGACATAATCCAATACTCATTCCTAGTAAAACACTTGAGTATAGGAATAAATAGAAGTTTTCTTCAAATGGTCAGGATCATCTATTTAAATCCATTACCATGCATCAAATGTAATGGGGATAAACTAGAACCATTCTCAAAAAGATCAGGAGTGAAAGAAAGTTGCCCAGTATCACCATTACTCTTTAATATTGTATTAGAAATGTTAGCTTTGGCAAAAAGAGAAAAAAAGAGATTAAAGGAATGCAGATGATATGATGGCATACTACATAATGCTAGACAATCAACTAAAAAAACTCCTAGAAACAATGCACAACTTTTGCAAAATTGCAGAACACAAAATAAATCCACATAAGTCTTCCACATTCAATTATGAACAAAGTCAAACAGCAAGAGATACAAAGAGAAATACCACTTAAAGTGACTATAAATATAAAATATTTGGGAATTTACCTACCAAGGCAAAGTCAGGAACTATATGAACATAATTACAAAAAAATTTCCACACAAATAAATTCAGATCTAATCTCTTGTAAAATATCAAGTGTTCATGGGTAGGCTGAGCTAATATAATAAAAATGACAATACTCTCTAAATTAATTTACTTAAATCAGTGCCATACCAATCAAACTCACAAGAAATTACTTCACAGGGCTAGAAAAATAATAAAAGTCATCTGGAAGAACAAAAGGTCAAAAATTTTGAGAGAATTAATGAAAAAAATGAAAAAAGAATGTGACCTAACTGTACCAGACCTAAAACTATATTATAAAGCAGTGGTCATCAAAAGCATTTGGTACTGGCTAAAACATAAATCAGTGGAATTAGATATTGACTATTTTGTCAATAATAGAGTAATAGTCATTATCTATAGGAATCTAGCATTTCACAAACCCAAGGATCCCAGTTTTGGGATAAGAACTAAATATTTGGCAAAACCTGCTGAGAAAAATGAAAAAAAAAATGACCCATACCTAATGCCATATACCAAGATAAGATAGAAATGGCTTCATGATCTAGACATAAAGAATGATATTAGAAGAACAAAGGATAGTTTACCTCTCAGATCTGTGTATAAAGAAAATTTGTGACCAAAGAAGAGCTGGAATACATTATTGAATGCAAAATGGATAATTTTGATTTTTTTTAAATTTAAAATTTTTGTGTAAACAAAATCAATTCAGACAAGATTTGCAGAGAAACAATAAACTGGAAAAAGTATTTACATTCATGTTCTGATAAAGGCTTAATTTCTAAAATATATACAGAATTGACTCAAATTTATAAGAATTCAAGCCATTCTCCAATTGATATATTGTTAAAGGATATGAATAGGGAATTTTCAGATGAAGAAATTAAAACCATTTCTAGTAATATGAAAAAATGCTTGAAATCACTATTGATGAGAAAAATGCAGATTAACACTACAATCTCTCAGATTTACTAAGATCACAATAAAAGATAATGATGAATGTTGGAGGGGATGTGGGAAAACTAGAATACTAATATATTATTGGTCAATTTGTGAACTCATTCCACTGTTCTGGTGAGCAATTTGTAATTATGCCCAAAGGACTATGAAACTGCATATAATCCTTTGATTCAGCAGTGTTTTTATTGGGTTTGTATACTAAAGAAATCATAAAGGATAGAAAGGGACCCACATGTACAAAAATGTTTGTGGCAACCTTTTTATGTAGTGGCCAAAAACTGGAAACTGAGTGGATGCCCATCAGTTGTAGAATGGCTGAATAAGTTATGGTATATGAATATTATGGAATATTATTGTTCAATAAGAAATGATAGGATATGAGACCTGAAGGGACTTAAATGAACTGATGCTAAGTAAAATGATAGAACCAGAAGATCATTATACATGGCAATAGGAAGATTATATATATTATATATATTACTTCTGATGGATGTAACTCTCATTAATGATGATATGATTCAGGCCACTTCCAATGGTCTTGTGATGAAGAAAGCCATCTGCAACCAGAGAGAGGATACTGGGAACTGAATGTGGACCACAACATAGTATTTTCATTCTTCTTGTTGTTTACTTTGTTTTCTTTTTCATGTTTTTTTTTCCTTTTTGATATGACATTCATTGTGCAGCATGATATTTTTGGAAATATGTATAGAAGAATTGCACATTTAACATAAATTGGATCACTTGCTGTCTAGGGGAGAAAATGGAGGGAAGTGAGGGAAGGTTTTGTAAGGGTGAATGTTGAGAATTATCCATGTATATATGTTGAAAATAAAAAAAAAGCTTTAATTAAAAATATCACTTGCTTACTATTTTGCAGTTTTCCTCTTCATCAGTTGGATAATTTGTGATATATCATTAGGATTATATAAAATAAATGTTATATAATCTAGAGTTCATAGTATAGGTTACCTTCCTTATCTCTCTTTCTCCACTGATCTCTGGAATTTTAAAAATCATCCCTTGTTTCTGTGCTTAGGAATTCTGTGAAGTTTTCAAATTTATTTCATTCATTATGATCTTCACCTTTTCTGATTTGCCATGCTCTTTTAGCATATCTTTCATTTTTAAGTTGCCTCGACATACACTGTCTTTTACATCAGTATGTGTGACTTAAAAAGAAAAAAAATGATCATTTAATGTTATTGTGTTTTGTTCTTCAAGATTGTCATTAATTTCAGTATATTTCAGTTTGTAGTTACATCTTTGGCATCTTTGAGGAAATGAATAATTATATATTCAAATTTCTCTATTAGGCAATTTTTTCCACTATGCTAAAAACAAATTCTGTTATCACATAAAACTATTTCTCTCTTGAAACAATCAGGAACATTCTGCCATAATTAAATGTTCTCTGAAGCATCCACATAATTCTCTGTTTTGTCAGATGTTGGTTCAGTTTTCATAGTTTATAGTCTAATATATAGATATTTGGCATCATTGAGATTAGTCAATTTCTTCATTTTTGTTTTCATATCTTCCCTATTTATTGACCGGTATTTAAGTGAGTTTTCTTTCTTCTTAGATCTTTTTGGGGGTTTTGTTTTCCATGATGCTATAACATCATTCACTCTCTAATTCTTCCTACTTTCATGATGAAGTTCAGAACTAGATCTCAATGATATTTCTCTTCTTGCTTTTAGTAATTAACATTTAATCCTTCTCCACAACAGGGTAGACAGAGTTGATGTCTACAACTTATTGACAAAGAATTGTAGAGTACAGGAAGTGACAGAATGTGATGACTAATAATGTAGTAATAATAAGAAATTTGTTCCATTGATGCCATCACCTATCTATTGGGTGAGTTTATGTGCTATTCCAGTAGAAGGAATACTGATTGAATATGTCAAGTATTTTTTTTTTTTTTGCTTTGCTGTAAATTCATCAGGGTATTGCTTAGTTAAATCTACATACTATCTTTGTCAATAAAAACACATATAAACACTTTATGTCATGTATATGATTTTTATGTGAGATTTTATGAGTTCTAGAAAAGATCTCATCTTCCATCTTGCTGGTTATATGACTCCTGAAGATCTCATTATACTTTTTTTCATAATTTCCTTATTAGTATTTCATTCTTCTAGTTACTTACATTCCCAATCACAATGTTATTCTAGACTCCTCACTCACCACAGATTTGTCAGCAGATGTCAAATTAAGTTCTTACTTTTGACATTATGTTTCACTAATATTTCCTTACTCTGAATTCGGGATTGTCACCATTCTCATAGCTAGCATTCTAAACAAAAGTATAATTGTTTACAGTATGGACTTTTATAATAGCTTCTTGGTTATCATTCTCACTTTTCTCTCCTCTATAAGCTATACTCCATAAATTTTCCCAGCTCAAATTATTTTTAACATCAAGAAGAAGATACTCTTCAGATGTGATCCACCAGTTATTCCTCTATTTAACTGTATGATCAGGCCAATATTTTACCATAGATTTCTTTGAAAATATTCTTTTTCCAGAATTACTTGTATAAAAATATTAATAATACCTCTTTATAGTGCCAAAGGATTGAACATTGAGGGGATGTCTATGAACTTGGGAATTGAGAAATCACATTGTGGATAAATATGAAATTAAATCACATTTATAGTGATGTAACCATTAATTGTAACCATTATTCTATATGAATGATGAGTGGGCAGATTTTAGAAAAACCTGGAAAGACTTACATTAATTTGGGTTGAATGAATTGAAAATTTTCATGTAGACAGTAATAGCAACATTGCATGATAATCAACTGCGATAGCCTTAGCTCTTTTTAGCAGTACAATGATCTAAAATGATTTCAAAAGATTCATGATGGAAAATACTATTCACATTGAGAGAAAGAGATTCTTTTATTCAAATGACAAAAGGGCGTCACTGAAATTTCCATATCAGTGGAAAATAATGGAGTATTAATTGGAAAATGTGAAGAATGAATGTCAGAAGGGAAAGATTGGCATCAAGGGGAATAACTAAGAAATCAACTATTGCATTTCTGGTAAAGTATGAGTGCCAGGAAAAGAAGATAGGCCATGTTAGTAGAAAGAACTTAATAAAGGCAAGAAATGGTGTAGTGATATAATCTTCAACAAATGGCAGCAAAATTGATATTATAAAGGGAGAAAAAGAAAAGAGTCTTACACTAAATAATGATGTAACAACTTCTCATCCCTATCAGATTCCTTATCTGTAAAATGAAAGAATGGATTAAATATTTCCTTGAGTCACAAGCTTATATTCTATGATTTTGTGCCTAAAGATATTATCTTCTAGATTATATTATCAAATAAGATAAATTAAGTGGACACATAAGAAATAAACATCCAAAATGTATGTTCAGATACATTAGTACATCTTGACAAGATGTTTATTCAAGAACACCTATCACTGTTTTGTTGTATTTATATGGTAGAAACAGAACCAAAGGCAGCTCAGTGTTAGAATGGCTGCATCAATGAACCAGGAAGTCTTATAGAAAGTAAGGAAGAAATTCAGCTTCAGATACTGACTACCTATGTAACCTTGGACCAAACACTTATTCTTTGATTGTCTCAGTGTCCTCAATTGTAAAATGAACATTTCTATCCCAAAACTGTGAGGAGAAAAAGAGTTAATATTTATAAAGCATTAAGCACAGTCCCTGGTATAGTGGTAGTATATAAATGCTGACTATCACCATCATTATCCTCATCCTCATCATCTTTATTTACAAAGACAAAAACGAAAGTTATGCCATTAAATATTTTGTAGTGGATAATGCTAAAAAAAACCATAAATGAATACAAAAGTTTAATACCTGTGAAAAATGATACTGTGCATAAATAATAGATTGTAGTAAATATCACATAATTTGAGTTTTATTGAATTTTCAAAGGAAGTAATCATTTCAATTTAATTTGACAGGCATTTATAAAATACCATGTGCAGATACTATGATAATTGTTGGAAAAGAGGCAGCATTTGGATAAGTCAATAAGTATCAAATGCCTACTGTGTGCCAGGATTGGGTTAAATTCTTGTCCTTATGGAACTCACAGTACAGTAGAGACATAAATGCACATACAGATAAAGATACTATTGAAAGTTAAATGAGATAATAGGAATTTTAATTATCCAATTTCATACTTGCTTATCTTTGTTTGTAAGAGTCATACAAAGAGAACATTCCTATTATTCCTCTCAATTTTCCATGCACCTAATCATTTGTTGGTCTTTTAGAATCCTAAACTACATTCTAGTAAATTCAACAAATATTTATTGAATAGTTATCAAATGAAAAGTATCAAATATTTATTGAATGGTTATCAAATGCAAAGTATTGTAATGAATGTATCTGTATTTCATATATGCATTTGTATATTTAAATGTATATTTATATACAAACATATATGAATTATATATATATATTTGTGTATGCCAATATGTGCTTATATACATTAATAATTTTGCTCAACTCTAATTTATCAAAATTAAAGGCAGTTAATGATGCAGTGAATGACAAAAAAAGACCTTTAGTCATATAGATTTGAGTTCAAATAAAGTCTCAGTAATTTATTAGCTGTATGACCCTGGGCAAGTCACTTAAACTTTGGATTACTTATTTTACTCAATTACATAATGGGGAAAATGTATAACATTTGTAAAGTGTTAGAGAGGATCAAGTAAAGAGATATTATTTGTAATGCACAATTTCTGGCACAGATGGGGAGCATAATACATGCACTTTTCCTTCTTTTATTCCTCCCTTTCCCCTTTATTCTTTATTATCAATGTCATGTATATCATAATTATTTTCTTGTCATTTATTCAAGCATAGGCACTATGATATGATATCATAGTGTGCATTGGACTTAGATTTAAAATTTACTTTCTACATTTCTAAACTGTGTAATCTTGTTGTTTGTCCATCATTCTCAAAGAGGATAAGGACATTAGGAAAATGATGTTATGACATACATGTAAATTGGATAAGTGAGCAAAGATTGGACAAAATCACAAATTTCACTGTCTCCTTTGAAGCCATCTAGGTCCAGGGACAAGATATAAATCAAGATAACTGAGGAAGGCCCCTTATCAGTGAGAAATCTTGGCCTTTTTAAACCAAGATCTTTCCTAAGCCTCAGTCAGACAGAGGCAAGGCTGATTCAATTATTCAGGCTATGTAAAAATGAGACAAAGAAAAGCCTCTTTTACCTAGTCAAAAAACAGAGAAACAAAACCAAAATCCAATCAATGAGCCAGGTTTAAAGAATGACACTTAAAAACAAATCTAGTTTGTTCACATCAAAATAGTGATCAAATTTTATATTCCTTTGTGCAGAATATCCAAATATAAGGGTATAATTCCCTTGTGAACAGGAGAAAAGGAATGGAAGCAGGGAGGAAAGCAAGGAAGAAAGGAGCTGTGTTGCCCAATAGGCAGTGGTTGGTTGGATCCCCAGTGGAGCAGCTTCTACTACTCACTGGTTGTTGTTTGGCCTTTCTCAGAGAGGACTATGGCCTCAAGAATGGGGTTGCCAAAACATGCAAATGAATTGGATTTAAGTATGGAGGATCATTCAAAATCACCTGCTTCACTCTTTCCTCTGGATCCATCAAGCTGTGTGACCAGAGAAAAGTCAAATATATATATATATATATATATATATATATATATATATATATACATACATACATATGTATATATATACATATATATACATAAATATATATATTCTTATTAAATGGAGATGATAATAATATCTAGAGCATTAACATCATAAGGTCATTATGAAGATCAAATGAGAAAATACATATTCAGCATTGTAATGATGTTAAAGTACAATATAAATCTACTATCATTATGTCTTATTTTCCCAAGGATGTTATAAACTACTTGAGAACAGTAATAGGAAAAACTTTCTTTGTATTCACACAGCATGTATCTTATTGTTTTGTACACAGTAATCACTAATTAACAGTATGTTAAATTTAATGATTTACTATGAATATGTTTACAGACATGAATAATCTTATATACACAAAGACATGTGTACCTCCTTCCCAAAACCAACCCACAAATCACAAATAATGACAATTCTGTATCATTATTATTGCCATTTATACTTATCAGGTTAAAAAGTGACAAAGAATAAAACCCATATAAATATATCCAAGTGTCCTAAAAAATAATGTAATGAGGTAATGCAAAGCATGATTGGCTTAATAACAGAGAGCTATTGCCATCATTCTTATTTATTGTAATAATAATTGTTTTTTTATGGGAGATGGGTGGTACAGTGGACAAAATTCTGGGCCTAGAGTCAAGACTCATTTTCCTGAGTTCAAATTTCAGACATATATCAGGTGTGTAAGCTTTACTAAGTCATTTAACCTATTTCCCTCCCTTTGCTCATCTGTAAAATGAGCTGAAGAAGGAAATGTCAAATTACTTCATTGTCTTTGCCAAAAACACCAGGGGAGGTTAATAGAGACTCAGACATGACTGAAAGCCACTGAACAAATAGTAGCTTTTTAAAATAGTATTTATATTTTCAAATGCTTATGCTTCCATCATATCGCCACTGGTTCTTCTCTTCTCTACGCTAAACAACCCCATTTTTATAACCCATTTCATATGGTATTGACAAAAGGCCTTTCTTCATTCTTGTTAGTCAAGCAGAAATCATTTCTTAAATACTTACTGTGTACTAGGCATTGCAGTATACTCTGAGGTTATGAAGAAACAAATGAAATGGTCTTTGTTCTCAGTCTCCTGAGGGGTAAACATGCAACATGACAAAATGGAGAACATTGTGTTAGGGAAAACATGAAACTTTGGGGCAAACAAAGTTTATGAATAATGTTTCCTTGGACAATCAGGAATTGATAGTATTTAAATAAATGTTTATAACCACAATAGTAAGTGGTATTTCTATAGTACTTTAAATTTTACAATGCCTTTACACAAATTATCATATCCTAACCTCTGAGCAACCTTTTGGGTTAAGCACTATGAACATTATTATCACCATTATTTTAAAGATGAAAAACATGAACCTCAGAGCTGTGTATTAATTTGACCACACATAGCTAATATCTGAAGCAGAAAACACAATATGAATTCATTTATTATTGATGATTCCAAAAACAACATTCTATTGGACACTCCAGTTTACGAGTGTGCTTAAACATTAGCACAGAGAACTGAATACAGTTCTTTTTATATAGTCTGATGCAGACATCACACTGAGAAACTATCATCTCTTTTACCCAATAAGCTATTGCTCTATTAATCAAGATTATTTTAGCCAAATCACTGTCATAGAGAACTTGGAATTTATTGGAATACTCTTTTTGGCATTGAAAGCTCTAAATAACATCCTTCTACCTTTCTATTCTTTATAACCAGCAGATCTTATCCAATTCAATGATAATTATACCTGAGATATCCTACAAATAATATTCACCACCTCTCAATTCTAGGAATTTTCTCTATCTTCTATGTCAGGAATTCTCTCCCTCCTCATTTCCAAATACTGCTTTTCTGACTTCATTTAAATTTCAACTAAACTCACCTTCTAAGAGAAACTTTTCCCATTTCTCATTTCTAATTACTTCTTCTGCTAATAATGTCCCACATATAGCTTGCTTTGTATATTTTTTTTTGTTTGTTGTCTTCCCCAATATTAGATTGTGATGTCTTTAAAACCTCTTTTTATATTCCTAGTACTTAGCAGAGATGTCTGGTGTTTGATACCTAATAAAGCAATTAAATTTTTTTTCTTGTCTGACTAACAGGATTTTCTCTGAACAAATCATCCATGCGTTCTATGATTCTATACTTCTGAAACTGTTTTTTGGTCCCAATTATTAGACTTTGCATTTATCCTTACTGACATTTATCATATTAGACTTAGTCTAGTGCTTTGTCCTTAAATTATCTTCCTGAATCTTTACTCCACTAATCAGTGTGTTAGACGTTTCTTCCTAATTTGTGTCTTCTGCAAATTTGATGAGATTGACATTTGTGTTTTATTTATAATTGATTTTTTAAAAAAGTCAAAAATCACAAACAAGAACAAAGTTTTGGGGCTTTGCATTGTAAACTTTCTGCCAAGGTGACACTGAACCATTAACAACTATTCTTTGAGTGGAGTCATTTAGTCAGTTGATAATTTTTGTAATCACATTACCATCAGGTTTCATCTTCTTTCCAAAGAATAGTTTAAGATACTTTCTCAAATACCTGTGCAAAACCTTTAGAAAGCATATCTCCCTGATTTAAGAATTTACTAATCCTGTCAAGGGAAAAGAAAAAGGAAATAAGGTTAGTCTGACCTGGTATTGATGAAACCTTGCTGTTTCTTTGTAATCACTGCTTCCTTTCTGATTAGACATAATTGATTGAGTCTATGATCAAGTCTCTAGAGTGAAACACGACTGGATCTTGAAAAATAGTTGATGGATTTCAGCTGCTACTCTAATGAAACTGACAAAGTCATGGGAAACCACAATGACTACATTGCACTTTGTAAGCTAAGTCTATTTCACTGATAGCATACAGATTTGGTCCCATGCTAATGCCAATTGATTTGTTCATCATGCTGGACAATTCATTCCAAAAGGCAACTGCTAGTTAAAATATCAGACAAACCTTTAAAAAAAAACTAAATTGATTATTTGAGTAATCAAGCCAATTTTAAACCTAAACCTATCCCAAACATCTCTAGAATCAAACCGCAAACCTCTAGAAGCAATTTCAAATAAGATTACATGTTTGGGAAATGATAGATCTAGCCCCTACCCATCATTATACACAGATTACTTGTTAACTATACATTTTAGTTTCTAAAATAATTAAAAATTGGTATAACCTGGGGTTTGTAACACAAAATAATTATAGCTTTACTTCTTAATTACTTAGTGTTTACTATGTAAATACCGTGCCATTTTCGTACAACCATGTAACTCTCTGAACAGTTATAATTATATGATTGAAGCATAGGTCAATGACATTTATTTGCATTAATGTAGAGGGTACTATGCACTTAGGAGTACCATCATTGGAATATGGAATATTTCCTTGTCTGTTTAGATAAAAGCAGTCCTGTTATTTTATGAAAGTTGTGAATAATCAGGAATTGTCATATCCTCAGAGATGTGTTCATTAAAATACCATAATTGCTTCTTTTTGTAGATTAATGACAGGTTTGAAGGTGCTTTTATGAAAATACCCTGCACTTCAGGGCAGAGTTCTTGTTGAAGTTTCCTGGGAATATCTGCCTTTTTTTCTTTCAGTGTTTCAAAGTGCTTGTTGAAAACAAGGTATTTTAATTACTTCAGCATAATATACAATTGCAATTGTGATAGCAATATTTTCCCTCTATCATGTTGTTCCTGATGTTACCATCTAACATCACAGTCCATGTTGTATAGTTTGCATTGATTGACTAAAAAAAATCATTAGGAAAAAAGGTGAGAAAACAAGCATCACATAAGTGTATTTAACATAACCTGAATTGGTATTTTTAAGGTTTTATTATAATCATCCAATTCCACAAGAAACTTATAGAATAGTTCCTCTATTCTTTATTTTTAATATTTTAGAACCTCTGAATGTTAAACCGACATTCTCCTTTAAAAAAAAAAAAAACTTTTTTTATTTACATAACATATGAGTGATTTTTCTACATTGACCTTTGCAAAAACTTTTTTTTGTTCTAAGCTTTCCTCTCCTTCCCCCAACCCCCACCCCTAGATAACAGGCAATCTAATACATGCTAAATATGTTAAATTATATGACAAATCAAATATATGTATACATATCTATATAGTTATGTTACTGCACAAGAAACATCAGATCTAGAGAGAAAAAAAAAACCTAAGAAGGAAAACAAAATGCAAGGAAATATTCACAGAAAGTATTAAAATTATGTGTTGTGGTCCACATTCAGTTCCCTCAGCCCTTTATTTGGATGCATATGGCTATCTTCATCGCTGAACAATAGGAACTGGTATGAATCACATCATTGTTGAAGAGAACCATTTGCATCAGAATTGATCAGCTTATATAGTCTTGTTGCTGTATATAATGTTCTCCTGGTTCTGCTGATTTCACTCAGCATCAGTTCATACAAGTCTCTCCAAGCCTCTCTGAAATAGTCCTGCTGGTCGTTTCTTAGAGAGCAATAATATTCCATAACATTCATGTACCATAATTTATTCAGCCATTCTCCAATTGATGGACATCATTTCAGTTTCCAGTTTCTTGCCACTACAAAAAGGACTGCCACAAACATTTTTGCGCATGTGGGTCCCTTTCCCTCCTTTAAGATCTCTTTGGGATATAGGCCCAGTAGAAACACTGCAGGGTCAAATGGTATGCTCAGTGCAGAACCAGGAGATCATTATACACGGCAACAACAGTACTATATGACGATCAATTCTGATGGACATGGCTCTCTTCAACAATGAAATGTTTCAAACCACCTCTAATTGTTCACTGAAGAAAGCCATATACACCCAGAGAGAGGGATGTGAAATGTGGACCACAACATAACATTCTCATACTCCTTGACTGATGTTTGCTTACATTGTGTTTCCTTTATCTGATATATCTTTTGTGTAGATAAGATTTTTCTTGCACAACAATGATAAGTTTGGAAATATATATACATATATTCGATTTGCCAATCTTTTAACATAATTAACATGTAGTGGATATCCTGCCATCTAGGGGAGGGATGGGAAGTTGGGGGGAAAAATTTGTAACAGAAAGCTATGTAAGGGTTAATGTTGAAGAATTACCCACACATATGTTATGCAAATAAAATAAAAAAGAAAAGAAAAAAAAATACTAAGTCCAGAAAAAAAAATTAGAGTAAATGGCATAATTCATAGTGGGGAAATCCAAGAAGAAAAGAATCGTCAACGAAAACAAACAAATCATGATCTAAAAGCAAGGCATCCAGAGGAAGAGACAGCAGACAGCATGTGCCAAGAAAGTCATATTATCACTACCACTATATCCACCATCTCCTCTCTGGTCTTAATGAAGACAGATGAGAATCCTGAACCCAAAAGCCTGTTTAAAAGCAAAATTTTTAGCACATCTCCTCTGTGAAACTGCAGCCTGGCAACAATTTCTGCAGGGTCTAGTCACAGTTACAAAAGACCCAGAACATTCTTGGCACTTTCAAATGGTTTATCATCACAAACTAATACTATTTATCAGTGAAAATTACAATAACGAAGAAGCATTACCATCTGCTTTGTCACCATTCCCCAAGAATCATAGTGACTTTTCTATAACTTGCAACTGAAACCTTGCGCTTTTCTGGCATTCTCTCCATCATTACAGTGTGAGTTGCCTTATTTTTCACTTCTATTCCCATGTTTATCACAGTGTTTTTTGCATACAAGTACGTGCTTACTTTTTCATTTCTTAATTCATCTATTCATCTCAGATTTTTTTAAAAAAAGGCAGAGAGGAGCCATGTTTAATTTTACAACTGGCAGTGATATCTAATAAAATAGGATTCATAAGCAGGATGTAGCTGTACTAGGGCATACCTTTTTCAAAACAAATGGAGTAATAAAAGGATTTGGAATAGCAAAAAAATGGTATGCTCAGTTTGATAACTTTTTGAGCATAGTTCCAGATTGCTCTCCAGAATGGTTGGATCTGTTCACAGTTCCACCAACAATGTATCAGTGTCCCAGTTTTCCCACCTCCCCTCCAACATTTGTCATTCTCTTTTCTTGTAATCTTAGCCAATCTGACAGGTGTGTAGTGGTATCTCAGAGTTGTCTTAATTTGCATTTCTCTGATCAATAGTGATTGGTAAACTGACATTCTCAAAAGGAATAAATATACGTATGGCCTCTTTAGTAGTTTACAGGCAATGTTCTCAATGTGGGACAAAACAACTTTGGTACTTAATGATGAGCATGAGATTGTATTATAATGATGAAGCTTTAAGGTAATGATGGCTTTGTTTTCCATTTTCCAATTCTGTGTAATATTACCTCCATATTACTGCTCAATGAAAATTCAAATACTTTCTACAAAGCTTCTTTTTATTTCAGTATCATTTTAGACCATTGCTTTATTGTTAAAGACATCATGCCATGGAACATATGGAACTTAATTCTAATTTGCCCCTATTTCCTCATATGAGATGAGGATAACTATACTTCCACTACTTATTTCATAGGAACCTCATGAGAATCCAGTGAGTTGGTTGAGATCCTTTAAAAAATGTGCCTTTTAATCTGGAGGAGCAAAATCAATTCTATTCTATCATTAAAATGACTGAATCTTGTCTTGGAAACTCCATGTACTTAATGTATGAAAACTCATTTAATAAACCCTCTCTGTCAAGTATTATACTAAAGTTTTGGGCATATCAGTATTAAAAACAGTGCCTTTCCTAAAGAAGGATGCATTGTAATGAAAGAAGTTAACACACACAAAGTAAAGATGAACATGGAGGAATGTTTTGGTTTGGAAAATCAAAGGGATAGGGAATGGAGCAGTTAGGCAATTGCCTTGTCCAGAAATGTTGCTATTTCTAAAGTTAGTGCTGAAAATGAGTGGGATGGGGACAGGGACCCACATGTGCAAGAATGTTTGTGGCAGCCATTTTTGTAGTGGCTAGAAACTGGAAACTGAATGGATGCCCATCAATTGGAGAGTGGCTGAATAAATTGTGGTATATGAATGTTATGGAATATTATTGCTCTGTAAGAAACAACCAGAAGGATGATTTCAGAGAAGACTTGCTTGAACTGATACTGAGTGAAACGAGCGGAACCAGGAGATCCTTATACACAGCAACAGCAATATTACATGAAGACCAATTCTGATGGACATGGCTCTCTGCAACAAATAATTGTCTCAAACCAGTTCCAATTGTTCACTGAAGAAAACCATATACACCCAGAGAGAGGGATATGAAATATGGACCACAACATAACATTTTCATGCTCTCTATTGATGTTTGCTTGCATTGTGTTTCCTTTCTCTGATTTTGTTTTCTTGTAGATAGGATTTTTCTTGTACAACTTGTCAAGTATTTCAACATTATTAAAATGTAGTGGACTTCCTGCCATCTAGGGGAAGGTAAGGGACTGGGGGTAAAATTTGTAATAGAAAGCTTTGTAAAGATCAATGCTGGGGAACTACCCATACATGTGTTATACAAAGAAAAAGCTTTAATAAAAAAAATAAGTGGGATGGGAGAAAGGACCCACGTGTGCAAAAATGTTAGTAGCAATGCTTTTTGTGGTAGTAAAGAATCAGAAAATGTGTAGATGCCTATCAATTAGGGAGTGGCTCAAGAAGCTGTGGTATATGGAGGCAATGGAATATCATTGTTGTAAAAAAATGATGAACAAGTTGTGTAGTGTGCTTTATAGAGCCCCATGTTGGAGTGGTAAAATGTATAGTTTGGACTAGCTCTCTGGAGGATCTCAAGACTAGCCTGAATCCTTGGTGTTAGAGGAGGAGTGATGAGGCAGGGACCCATGTGGATGGTCAAATATACAGTCCATTTATTTAAAGTTCTCTCAGCTTTAAATACCTTAGCAAAATTACATCACCACAGCACACTGTGCATGTGCTAACTATAAGCACCCTGCTATTATTGTGTAAATGCATGTTTATTGCAAGTATCTCTGCTTCAAATAGAACACAAGTTGTCATGTCCCCCTGATTTCTTAAAAAAGCTAAGACGTCCCCAAGGAAAATGACATTTTTCCAGCAGGTTCCCTTTTGGTTGAAGGGTCTTATACCTCACTGAGAATCCCCCCCACTGTCTGTGGCCCTCTACAAAGTTGATTTTAGAAAGGTCTGGAAAGATTTTATGAACTGATGCTGAGTGAAACAAGCAGAACCAGGAATACATTGTACATAATAATAATAAAATGTGTGATGATCAAAAAAAAAAAAAGAATGTGAAATGATCAACTATGAAAGATTTGACTCTTTTCAGTGGTTCAATGATCTAAAGTAGTCCCAATGGACTTTGGATAGAAAATTCCATCAGCATCCAGAAAAATAACTAAGGAGACTGAATGTAAATCAACACATGCTATGTTCACTTCTTTTTTCTGTTTGTTTTTTTTTAATCTCTTCTATGTTTTTTTCCTTTTTACTTTGATTTTTCTCTATCAGCATGATTTATAAAACAATGTTTTTTAAATAAATAAATAAATAAATAAGTGAATAAATAAATAGAAAATAAGCAAACACATAAATACATAAACAAGCAAATGAATGAATGAGTAAAAGAAAAAGAGTGGCAAGGGCTAAGAGGAAGAAGTGTGTGTGCAGCAGGGTGAATGAAGATGGCTGAGAAGCAGAAACAGTATGTTGGTTTTTGTTTCACTTAAATATCAAGAATTCCCACTTATCAAGAATATAGAACCTATGGTCAAAAGCTAAAATAGGAAATAAAGGGGAAATATTATTATGCACTCCACTCAGTATTAATACCTTTAGAATTCATCTTATTTAATTTTCACAATTACCCTGTGATGTAGGTATATTCCTATTTTGCAATTGAGGAAATAAAGACAGAGATTAAATAACTTTCCCAAGGCCATATAACTAGTGAGCATCTGGAAAGATATTTGGTTATGGATGATCCTGACTCTGAGTCAACCTAGTTGCCTATTTGGAGCCTGAGGTTTGAACTCTTATTTTGATGCAGGAGAGCAAGAATGGAACAATGTGATACTCAAATTAAATCATTCTCCTATATGTATTGTCACCAACATTTAGAATGAAATGACCATGAGGGCAGGTACTCTATTTTTCCTTGTTTTGTTTTGTTTTTTTTTATCCTTGGTACTTAGCATAATATATATTATGTAATAAGCACTTTTTTCATGATTTCATTCAAATAAATGGATTTCCTAGACAGGAGCTGCACACAGCAATGAATTGATGAAAATCAGTTACTTGGCTACCTAACTTCTACTCTTAGGAATTTTCTTAAGGACACTTAAAGTTTATGTGAATTGTCCTTGGGCAGATGGCCAGTATATATCAGAAAATCAGATTTGTACTGCTATAAACTGAAACATATATTTCATTTTATTATGCTAAAATGTATAGTTCTGAAATTTAGTGACAATATTCCTTGAAATTTTCATTTTGGGGTCTCTTTAAGGAGGTGATCAGTAAATTCTTTCAATGGCTATTTTATCTTCTGATTCTAAAACAATAGAGCAGTTTTTTTTTCTTTATGATTTCCTAAAAGATAATGTCTAAGCTCTTTTATTCAGTATGGCTTTCAAGAATTACAATAAACCTTAGATTGTCTCTCCCAGATCTACATTCCAGTAAAGTTGTTTTGCCTAGGAGGTATTTCATAATTTCTTCTTCTTCTTCTTCATTTTTTTTTTGGTTTTGTTTGACTGATTTTTGAAGTCTCATTGGATCAATCACTTCCATTTATTCAATTCTAATTTTTAGTTCATCATTTTCTTCAGTTACCTTTTTTAGTTCCTTTTGTATTTGGCCAATTGAATTGTTTTGTTAATTGCATTTTCCATTTTACAAATTGTTTTTCAATGAATTGGTATCTTTTTCATATCTATTTTGTAAGGAGTTATATGGCTTTTCCATTTCAATAAATCTATTTTTGCAAAGATCTTATTTCCTTTCCCCCTTTTTTCTAACCTTCTTTTAAGATCCTTTTTCAAATCTTCCAAGAAATCTTTGTGAAATGGGAACCAGCTCATATATTCTTTTGGGGTTTCATCTGGACTTAATTTGGCATTAGAAACCTCAGGTTTGAAGTTTATTCTCTCTCTCCAAGAAAGTTGTCTATGATCAGAGTTCTTTTTTTCCTTTTTGGTCATATTTTTAAGGGTTGAGATCTCTTCTTAAGGCAAAAGGGTGACAGCTACTTTAGTCTGCCCTAGGGCTGGTATTTCTGACTGACTTCTGGTGCTGAGTAATCATAGTCAGGTCACCGTTCTTCTAGGCTCAGTGGTTTTCAATTTGCCTTTTGCATTCACTTTTGGTTATTTTACAGCAAATGTGATAACTACCCACTTGCAACCAGGACAGAGTAGTCTAAGAGCCTCCCAGAACATTCCCTGATGTGTGGGCCCAAAATGCTCTGGCTTCCCACTGCATCTCCTTGTCCTGGGCTTGCTCCGCTTAGATCTGGACTCACTAGTCCCCCTGCCCAATCGAAACAGACTTGTCCTGAAGTTATTCCAAGGTATTTTCTTCTGGAAATGTATTGTACTCCAAATATTTGTGAGTTCTGTCACTCCCAAAACAGTTCAGAGGCTTAATCTGTTGTTGGTTAGAGAGAAGGTCAGAGGAGGACACAGAAAGGCTCTTTGCCATCTTGGTTCCACTGCCTATACTATAAGATATAAATAAACATTATTAGAAAATTGAAAATTAAAAGGCAACATAACATTAAATTATCTTATTTTAATCAGTAGGAATTTAGCTCAAAAAATATAATATTTTGGATCTGAATTATACTGTCAACTGACCTACATTCTTTGAATTAAGCAGACAATAATCATATTTCAACTTCAGTTTATTCTATGTAGGTCAGATGTAAATTAGAGTTTTAGTGTAAACTGATTAATATAGTACTTCAAGGGACAGATAATTAATTGTGTATGTTCCTGAGAACAGCCAAAGAAGGGTAAAATGTAATTGGGAAATATCCATCAAAATAAATAAAAGTACAATAGAACACAGGTAATGTTAATATGTAGTTTTCTAAGTCAATTTGCAAACCACATTATAATGGACACCATTTCTATTTGAGTTTGAGACTACTGGTCTAGAGAATATCTAGATACATTTGCATTAGATACATCTATAAGTGAGACTAAGTGGCTGTTAAATGGGCTTACCTACTTCTATTTTCATTGTTTCTAATATCCTGACTTTTGAATCCTTTGGCTCAAAAATGAATGAATGATTGGATAGAATAACAGTTATCAGGTGCTTAGACTATGCCACACACACTGTGCTTAATTGCATGAATTAAAATCTAAAGAGCAAGGGAGTTCCTTCCCACAAGGAACCTTACATTATAATATATTGCCTTTTAATAGCAAAAGATAGCAATATAAGAGAGAGGAAGTTATTTCAATCAGAGCAATTACAGGAATGTAGCTATAAGTCAATTAATAGACCCTTTCCAGAAACAATAGTAGTGATAAAGAGGTGACAGGAAGATGTATGGAAAAATAAAATGGTAAAAGGGCTGGATACTCTTAAATATAGTAAGTTTTCACAAATCATAATATCCACAAGAAGGAATGATCATAGTTCCAAAGGGTATTGGCTGAGATCCTTCAAAATATTGTTCTCAGAGATATAGTTTGTAGAATACAGTAGCAGTGTTAGGGCAACATGATGCCTTGGCAGGAGCATGGCTAGAGTGGAACACATTTGCAATATGAGTCTAGTTATATATAACTGGCTCTAGATATCATGATGATTCTAAAATTGCATATCTTAATTCTCCCAGTTCCATACTTTTTAGGATATCAAGCTACTTTAGCACCAAAAGGTACCATACCCAAGTGAAAAATAAACTCAAATGAAAATCATATAACAATATCAAAGTAATCATTGGACTCAGGAAATAGTCAACAATGTGTGCTCCTTATGTTTCTGCACAGATGTAAAAGACAAAAGAAAGACTCTGAATGGCTTTGGCTTATGAGAAATAAAGTCATAAAGATTTTGTAGCCCACAACCATCTAAGACCAGACTACAGTTCCAATTTTCACAGCCTAGAATGATAAGTGCCAAAAACCCAGAATGAGATATGGCTAATTGGATCATTTTTGTCCATCTGAATAATTAGGACAGATCATTCTACTATCCATTTGGCTTCAGTGATTGGTAGGGATTGTTAAGAAAGTCCAAATGTGAAAATCTCCCATTTATGATCCAGATTGGTATATATATATATGAGAAAATTTGACTTCATTACTAGAAAAAACTGCTGGTAATATTTTAAATATATTGAGTTAAAAACTTACATACTATCTAATATAGTAGGTTTTATTTATTTTAATATAAAATTATGTATGTATAAATAACAGATGATTATTTGTAGGAAGACACACATGACGGCAAATGACGAAGCAATTAGAATTGTTGCTGAGAGGAGGAAAATCAGGAAGAGTGAAGGGGCACTATCTTCTGTGGGCTTGGATAGTCAGATAAATTTGAGAAGAGAGAAGATACATATAACTCTAAGGATTTGTATTATTTCTTCTTACATTTTTTTTAACTGCAGGAGTTTTTTTTTCTGAGGCAATTGGGGTTAAGTGACTTGCCTAGGGTCACACAGCTAGGGAATATTAAGTGTCTGATACCAGATTTGAACTCAGGTCCTCCTGACTTCAGGGCTGGTGCTCTATCCACTGCACCATCTAGCTGCCCCAGGATTTGTATTATTCAGTTTTTTTTTCCTATGACATATATGCACTTAAGCTTAATAGCATTTAATCCCCAACAGGAGGACATCTGTGAAGCTACATACCTTCTGTCCATAATTGATGCTACTCTAGGTCCAAGTCCATATTCACATCATGATTTCTATCACCTTATTTCATCCATCTGAATTCTAACATATAATTTCACCTAATTGAACCCTGATTTGCTAACACTTCCAATCATAACTATTGTTAGGCATATGGTATCTAGTTTGTGGATAGAGAACTAGATTCTGAGTTCAAATCTCACATCAAATACTTACTAATTGTTTAACTCAGGACAAGTCATTTGACTTCTACTTGATTCAATTTCCAGATCTGCAAAATAGGAATAATAATAGCATCTGCCTCCAGAAATTGTTATTAGGAACAAATGAAAGAATATTTGAAAAGTACTTTACAAACCCTAAAGCATTATGTAAATGCTAACTATTATGAATATATTAGGCTTGAGTCTTATGATGTAAATAATTGATTTGGGGGGGTTGGAGAGAAGGAAAGTATTTGGATCTATTATTTTGTTAGCAAGGGGAATTTTTCTTATGGAATTTCCTTCCATTCATGCAGATAAGCAATTTCTCTGTAGTCTTAGAGATTGGCTTGATGCATAGCAGGGTAAGTTACTAGCCCATAACCACAAAGATAGTGTTTATCAAAGGAAGGTCTTGATTAGTTTTTCAAAGCTAGAAAGTGGATCCTTATTCACTCTAAAACTGGATTTCATTGCTAAAAGAATTAAATCAATCAATAAAAATTCTACTTAAACTCATATCAGTATGTTAGCAAACAATTCACACTTTTTTGGCAAGGAAGAGAAACACTGGGGTAATTGGAAGGATGTCATAACAGCTCAGGGGAGAATATTACTTCAAAACTTTCCATTTGAGAATTCATTTTGCAAACTACTCAAGTCCAGCATTCCTTACTCTGTCACTTCTCCAGTGTATGAAGCTTAAAATAGTGAGGCTCAAATCACACATGTCAATTCCATATATGCCAAGTGACATTAAATATGGATGATAATACAATTATTAAAGGACAAGATGAAATGAAAAGCATGTGCTTTTGTGCCTCTTATCACTAATGCTATCATTGAGAAAGGTGTTTTATCTCTGTCCACTTTAGTGATTAGGTGTAAAAAGAATCAAGTAAAAATCAACTGTACAGATGGCAGACCACCTCATTTTCTTTGTGGGGCCTTTAGAAAGAAGGGATTGATCTTCAGCAAAGAATAGATAGTCTTGTTCCTCTCTAATTATTCTGGGCAAAAGCTCCAATTTCAAGGAGCTTGGAATAGTAGATGTTGTTCTAACTGTTCGTTTTGGCTTTTAAAACCATAAGGATAGGCGAAGGAGTAATGGTTGACTCTGCTACAAACATTCCTTGCAGCCATTCCTGTCAAGTCTCACAGAAAAAAAATGGCTTGTTTCCATACAATGTGTGGTTTATCACCTTGCTCAAACATTTTAATTTTATCTATGGAGCTCCTTACTTAATGCTTTGTAATACTTTGGAAAATATGGGTATCTGAAAGGTAGTCATTTCCAGTTCCTGCATTTCTTACATCATACACACACACACACACACACACACACATATATATATATACACACACACACATATATATATATATATGCCTTGAATTTTTCATGCACTTGTACTACAGAATCAGGAATTTGGAATGACATAAATTGAAGGTATGTATAAAATGAAATATTTCTATAATTGTGGGAATGCCTAAGGAATTTTCTTTTTCTTTAATGTTTTACCAAATGTGCTGTTTAAAACCCCATGCTATTTTATTTCCTATTTTATGAAAATCTATAAATGAAAGTTAGACTTGAAAAAAGTCAAATATAGAAAATGTAAAGACATGTTCTATCTTCCTTTTCCTCCTCAATTTTAAATCAATGTTTTTCATTATCCAGATTTTTTTTCTCACTCTGTTTTTCCTTTACCTCCAAACCTCACCCTACTGCCAATACGAGTGAAGTGATGTATTAAGTTAAAGAAGGTCTTGTAAGGGAAGGGAATAAAAGAGGAAACATAAAACAGGCATTGATAAGACATGGCAGCAAGATAAATATGCCTTGGACTAAAGAATGAATGGAACAATGGATGTGCCTTGTTGAATCTCCTCATTCTGTTCTTATTCTATCAAGTATCTTTTGGTAAGAAGTAAGGAGAGAATCTTTGCATATAGGTACCTATATATATATATGTACATATCTATATTAGATAGATGTATATGTGAGCCCAAGTCTATCTCCTAGAATGCCTGGGTTCACAGCAGTTTAGGCACTTTTGGGAAGGGCTATCTGCATTTTCAAGAGGCTACTAGACAAAACCATATGGCAACCATTTTATTGTGGATCACTTTATTGACGATTCCATATTGAGTAAAATATTGTATTTTTTCATTTTTCCCTTGTTTTTTCCCTTGTTCCTGTGAGAAGATGATTCTATTCTTACAGACACAAAATTATGGCTTAATTACATATTAATTGTTTAATTTATGTTTTATTATAATCATCATTAGCAAAATTAATTAGTTAAATGTAATTAATTTAAACTTGCATATTAATGTCAAGTTGAGTCAGAGGTAAAGAATCTAGAATTGATTTTGATTGTGCAAATCCAACATGATCCACTTAGCCACTGTTATCATCCATAAGAAGAATTAAGGAATGGGATATTGCTGACTCTGTGACAGCCATAAAGAGCTTCACAGTTTTCAAGCTTTTTCTACAAAATGAGAAAAAGCAAAAACTGCTAGTATGGACAGTAGATTGGCACATTGCCTAATCTACGTTAACAGGATGAGGATATTGGTTTTGAAGGAACTTAGAGTGAGTATATCAAATTGAAAACTTTCATCTTACAAATGAGTAAGCTAAGAGCTTGAATTAGGAAAAAATTATGAAAAATTTCATAAGAGATAAATCAGAATTAAAACCCAGGTCTTCTAACATCAAGCCCAGAGACCTTTACAGTCTATTATGTTGTATCTTTAGAAAGTAGAGTTCAGTTTGCTTTTCAATCAAGTAAGTGAATGGTATTTGGCATCTTTTACTTAGATTATGGCTAGTTTTATAACTGATCTGTTTTGAGAAGAATTTGTTCATATTTTCCTTTACGGAAATAAATCCCAATGATGTTACATTTCAAAAATTACAATCTCTACAATTCAGTTTTCTATTATGTTAATTGAAATCCCTAGTTTTTATATCTCTTGGAGACCACAAAGTAAAAGCACAGTAAATCTATCCTTGGATCTATCAATATTGACCTTATTTTTGACCAGTAACTTATTCTGTCTCACAGGTTAACCATAACCAGGCATATATCCATGCCTCTACAATAATTCATATCCGTGGCAAAAACTGTTGAATAGTTTCTTTGACCTTCAACATGTGAAATATTATTAAGTCCTAGCAAATGGCATGCATTCAGGGAATGCAGAGTCTTTTCATTTCTTTCATCCAACTTCACTGGAGAAAGCATTATAAATCTTAATTAGTCTATAGATATCACTTAGCTCTGAGAAAATATAAAAATAACTATGTAAATTATGTATATAGGTGAGAAAAATTGTGTTAATATATGACATATGAAATAAATATATTTTAGAAAAAGGTGTGCATCATAAGACAAACTGTTTACCCCAAACTAAAAGAGGCAAACAGAAATTATTTGCATTTTAATAGAGTAACATATTTATATAGCATTATACAGTGTGCAGAATGGTACAATTGCTTCATTGATAGAGGGTAGGCCTTATATTAGGAATACCTTAATAAGTGCCAAGTTTGAGACATTTGTTAACTTAAAGATGACAGACAATTGTCACTATTTTCTCTATGTACTACATCATTCTCTAAGACTATTGAAACATTGTAGATGAATTTCTGATGATAATCATTAGTTGGAATTGTCATACTAGAATCTATACCTCTGAGGTAACCATGATTTCCATTGGTTTTATTATTTATTTGGTAAATTTTGCTTAGAGTTTTATTAATATTGAAAGTCCCCTGAACTCATGGGCTTGATTATAATGTGTGATTTATGTGGTATATTATGGTAATCTCCTTGCTAGTATTTTATTTAATTTTTTGTGTGAATTTTATGTTCTTCTTGGGAATCAGTTCCATATTTGTATCATAAGAGGAATTTGGTTGGACTCCTACTTTGGGCATTTTTCCAAATAGCTTATTCAGTATTGAAATTGATTGTCTTTTTAAATGGTTGGTAGAATTCTGTTGTGAATCTATCTGATTCTGGGGAAATTTTTCTTAGGGAGCAGATTGATGGCTTATTCAATGTATTTTTCTAAGAAAGGGCTTTTTAATTAATTTATTTTATCTTCTATTAATCTGAGAGATTTATATGTGTATAATATATGTAGATGGATGACTATTTAGAATATATGTGTGTGTTTCTATATGTAGTAAATAGTCATCCATATATATCAAATACTTATCCATTTCATTGTGGATAGTCATTACTTATTGGTATATATTGGGCAAAGTAGGTCCTAATAATTTTACCCTTTTCATTTTGATTTTATGGCATTTTTTGAAATCAATGGACCATTGGTTTATTTGATTTTTCTGCATAACCCTAATTCGTGGTTTTTATTTATTAGTTAATGGCTTTCTTTATCTCATTTGATTTTCCTTATTTCCACTTGGTTATTTAAAGGGAATGTCTTTTATTCTTTTTTTTTAAATTGCATTTCCAAATCATTGACCTGATTTTTCTAATATTTAGGATTAATGTGTTTAGAGATATAAATTTTCCTCAAGTACTGTTCTGACTACATTCCATGAATTTTGTTATGTCCCATTGTTTTTAATTCTCCTTAATGAAAGTATTGGTTATTTCTATGATATGTTCTTTGAACCACTCTTTAGAATAAGATTTCTTAGTTTCTGATCAATTTCTAATCTTAATCCCTGTTTCCACAGGGCTCTTTGTAATGTATTTTTTCCATTACATCAGAAGTGGGCTTTGAGCCAAATTCCTTTGTCATCAGTCAGTGCTCTTTCTACCTTGCCATGGTTCAGGCAATAAAACAAATATGTGGGTTCTGAAATTGACAAAGTCCAAATCCAGGATAGTCATTGGTGGTTTAATGAAAACTTTAAAGAAGATCAACAGAAAATTCCTTTTGTCCTCTCACCCAATGATTTCTCCTTATGTCCATATTGTTCATTTTTAATCAATTATTAATAAAAAAAAACACTGAAGGCTCAATTAAAAAGGATGAAATCTTTCACCATCCTTTCCTCTCTTTATTACTCTTATTTGTAACTGTCCCATAAGAATGAGGCACGTATGACTGAAAACAATACTCTAAATGCAACCTGATCTAGATACACCATTAGGGGACTTCTCTCACTCTGAACACTCTTTTCATTCTGTAGACCAAGATTCCTTTATTATTTTTGGTGATCCTAATATAATTTTTATTCATATTAAGTTTATGGTCCCTTATGAAACTCTGGTTCTTGTCTCACCATACCTCCCCAAATATGATGTTGATTTTGAAGCCCTGTGCAACATTTTAATTGTATAGCTTCTTCTCTGAACTCTTTTAACATCTATAATTATTACCTCACAACTAAATGTCTAACATTACAATGTCTTTCATTTTCAGTATATGGCATTCATTCATTTATTAAACATTGCTGTATGTTAATTTCACACATTTAGTTTTATCTCCCCAAACTATAATATGTTACTTGCAGAAAGGGACAAAATCATGAATTCTGTATTTTACATGGCACCAAAACAAAATGAAACAAACAAAAAACTATAAAAAACTAAAGAGCATTCAATATGATCATATTGATTGATTGATTTAAAAAATTAACCTGCTGCTAACACAGCACCAACACAGTTTAGCTCAACCATGAAATCTCATGAAATTTCACACTCTAAGTGCAGACAGATGTCCCCTTGCAAAATTGAAGACATCTGTTCTGTGATCACATAAGAGACCCCAGCATGAGTAGACTAACTTCTGTTTATTAAAATTAGTCACAATTTCTCTCTCTTACTTATTTTCAGGATTAGGATTGGAAAAGTAAGTCCAGATTCATCATTATAGACTTTCCCATTTTTCTCAGGGACTCAATAGTTTAATGAAGTTCAAGATAGCAAAGTAGAATGGTGATAACATCTCATTGACACTATGGACTGACTATTGGACTTGCATAAGGAAGGATTGAATATTAATTTGATATCAATATCAAACATATACTAGCTTTGTGACCCTTAGCAAACCACTTCTTTATGCTTCAGTTTCCACCTCTGTAAAATGAAGGGGCCATGGTTGATGACTTCTAAGGTCCCCTTCCAGATCTAACTCCATGATCCTATGACTCCATGAAGCAGATGAGACAAAAATAAGAAATCAAAGATTATATGTAAAAGGAGTCCATTCTTAAAAATTATCATATATGTGTCAGGTAGATGCTGAAGTGGATAGAGTACTAGCCTTGGAATCAGGGGCTCTTGAGTTCAAATCCAGACTCAGAAAGTTAACAATTATTATCTTTGTGACGCTGGTCACTTAACTATGATTGCCTCTTCAAAAAAAGTTATTGAATATTGAGAGTCAACTAATATGATATGTTAGGGGAAGTATTATAACAGGAAAGCCATCAACACAATAATTGCAGATTGTGAAGAAAAGGAATGAAAAATTAATGAGATAAAAGTTTGTCTCATTTTATTTCAATTTAATATTTTATCCATTTATTTAATATTTTTAAATTTCCTTTTGAAAAACTTCTTCATGAAAATTTGTTAGAGGGTCCAATTAACTGAAGGGCCAAGTTGTTTCATTATTTTTGTCTTCATTAATACAACTTACATTTATTGAGTACCTACTGTGTGCAGGAAATTTTGCTAGATCGAATGCATAGAAAAAAAAAGAAAAAAAAACACTTTCCCTTAAGGAGTCACATTTATAGAAGGGAAATAATAAAATAAATATATCCATTCTTGAAGACAGAGAGAACAATAAATATTGAATGAGATAAAACTTCTCAATGGAAGTTACATATGATGCTGGCCTTAAGGGAAAGTAGCATTCAAGAAGCAGAAGAAAAAGGAACTGACCTTCCAGGAAAAGTGAACTTTCTAACCTGGAGTTAAAATGCTGAATTTAAAGGAAGATCAAATCATCCATCTTGAATAGAACATGAAATCTAAGAAGGGAATAAATGAGAAATAAACCTGAGAAAACAGACTGGAATCAGATTTCAAGGTTTTTAAAAATACCATGTTTAGTATATGTTAGATGCACAATAAATGTTTGTTGAATTAAATTTAATTGAATTTGACCTTTAAGAGAAAATAATAAAAGCTAACAAACAGAAAACAAGTATTTGTTGAATAAATGACTTTCCAGAATTTTTCTGGTTCAATAAATAGTTGCCCTAGTGTTTAGCTTTCAAATATGCACTTATTATTATTTTTTATTGAATAGAATCCTAGACTTGGGGATCAGAAAAAAAAAAGGATTTAAGTGTATCCTCTGAAACTAGCTAAAGAACTCTAAAAATTACATAAATTTTTGAATATTAATTTCTCTCCTGTAAAAATGGGAATAATAATATCCATCTTCCCTATTCCATAATATTGTTGTGAATGTAGATTGAGAAAATATGCCTAAAGAGTTTTTAAAAATTTTAAGCATATTATAAATGTGAACTTCTACTAATAGTCAATAAGAATATTTAGAATGATCTTTCAGTTATTAACACGAATCTCTTTCTTGTTCTCTACTCCCTGCTTAGTAAAAGAATCATAAAGCTGTTTGAAAAGTATTTTGATCCACAAGATTAGAAACAAAATACTTTTTTCCCTGTAAACCACAAAATAGCTGTAAAAATCAGTTAACCAAACCATTCTATTCCCTCAGTTAATCAAGGCAATACTGTGTATTTTGAATATTTATTGACATATATGTCATGCCACAATTTTTTTTTCAATTGTTTTCTGAACCCAAGCAGCTCACTAATTTGATTGTTATCTATTGAAAAAACAATTTTCCATGGGCCCTTTGTCTCTAGGCCTGGATTTCTCTAAATCATTCTGTAGGTCTATACCACCTGCTTTCACAGCACCTTCCTGATTCCAGGTACTTTTCAGGCTATTTTTGCAGGGTCCAGATCTTCTATATTTACTGGGAAAGGGCTTGGAAACTGTTCTGGAGCCATCTGGTGATTAGCTCTTTCAGGAAAATATCCAGTAAGCTGCCAGAATAGACTCTCTGTGATTGCAGCTTTATTGCTTCAGGATGTGTTGATACAGCCAGAGCCCCTTTGAGTAAATGCATTTAGTTCTCACATGAGAAAATAAAGAATCACAAATTCTCAAAGTGGAGAGGGCCCCAAGGACTTTCTTGTAATACTTATGGTAGAACAAAATATGACTCTAAAATTTCTGGCATACAGCTATCCTAAGGCATTCCATTTACACTTTTGGATAGCTCTCATTGTCAGGAAGTTCTGTTTTGTTTTGAATATCTGCCTATTTACAAATTCTATACAATATACCAAATTCTATTTTCTGGGGCCTAGAAGAAAAAAGATAATTACTCTTCCACTAAACTAATCTTCAAATTTTTAAATACAGTTATTATGTATGGAGAAGATAAGTTCTCTTTTTAGCTCAACCCAAATATTTGATCTCCTTCCACTAATGCTCATTATGGAATAATCACGAATTCTTTCAACATCCTTGATATTGTTCTATGTTTGATCTGTATCTCATCAGTGTTCTTCCTAAGGAGGAAGAGTCCCAGAATATAAACAAATTCTCTACATGTGGCTAGGAAACTATTCAATATAATCAGATTATCATCTCAATAAATCATCCAAGACACTTCTATCACTCTGTACCTACTCTCTTTGGAAATAATTTCTGTCTTGAATTGAAAGATAATCATTGTGAATGACTCTGTACTCATAAGATTAGCAAAGGCTTAGCAATACTTTTTTTTGTTTTTCTTCATTTGATTACAATGGAATTGGACTTCATTTACCTAGGAAAATATACACTATCACCCCAGGAACTTGTAAAACTTGTAACTCAGTTCAAATTCTATCTTTTAAAAGAGGCTTTTACTGGACTACTTTCCTTAATGACTCTCCTCCACTAAACATCTTACTTAATCTTTTCCCCAATATCTTGCTTCTGAAAATACATGGCACCAAATATGAATATGTCATTTATACACAGTTGTTTGGTTAATCTCTACCATTAAAATGTGAACTCCTTAAGGTCAAGCAAAGAATACAAACACTTAACATAGTTCCTATCATAGATGAAACACTTAATAAATACTTGCTGATTGATCATCTAATTAGTCAATATTGATTCAAATGTCAGGGAATTAGGTCATAAGGAAGTAATTTATAATTCTGTGTGGAAACTATGAGATAGTCAAAGCTCATAATTTTTTTAAAATCTTAGACACATTAAACTTTATTTAGTTCTCCTTTAATTAAAATGAGTAAATCAAGGAGCAGATGAAAATAAGGCAGACAAATCTTTCCTCTAAGCCCAAGAGGACACTGGTGATTTAAAAAAAATGCTGGTTACACATTGGTCTAGTCATGACCATTTATTGATGGTGTGGCTTTGAGCAAGTGCCTTTATTTTCTTGTTTACATCTATGAATTGGGAGGTACAACTGTTGATTTCAGACATCCCTTTCAGCTCTAAATAACAGTGCTTATAAGACTTTATAAATGCTGTTACTTGCTCCACCCCAATCATCTTAAAGCAAATGTATATGTTAATACATGGTATTATTGATATTGACACTAGGAATATAATTAAATCTGATAGAATTGTAGAATTGAAGTAATTTTGAAATTATCTTTTTCTTTCTTTTGTTACTTGCAGAGAACAGCTGATGGAAAAGTCTTAACCTGCAAAAATATAGCAAATAACATTGAGATAGAACATTAAATGCTTTAGGGAAATTAAAAATGGTGATACTGCTGTACCATGTAAATGAGGAGAGTAGTGAGGTTCCAATACATGCTCTTATAATTTCCTAGCAATATAACTTAAGTATGATCAAATATTAAATACATTAAAAAATGAAACCTAATTTAAGCTGACATTACATTTTCCCCTAGGGCTTATTTCTGTCCTGAGTTTTGAGCTAAATACATAATAAAGTCTTCCATTCTTTCTGAATATGAAGAGTTATTATTCATTAAAAAGAGTTGATTCATAATTCTAAAATGACGATAGTTGTGTCAGCATGTATATACAAGTAGAAGAGACTTTAAAGGGCATGAAGTAAAAGATCCTTATTTTATAGATGAAAAATATCCACTAATTAATATCTTCTACTATCAAAAATTAATATAACTCCCAAAATAATTTTAATACATTTTCGTTAAATACAACTACATCTGTATATATTTAAAAAATAGCACCATAACATTAGAAAATTGCAGAATCACAGTGATGTAAGGAACTTTAAAGACAATCTAACAGAGCTTGAATATAAATAGGAATCCTGTAGTACATACCTGATGAGTGATCGTTTAGTTTAAGAAGGAAAACCTCTAGGAAGAAAGAAGCCATTTAGCTACTATGGAAGCTCTATATGACCATGGACAGAAAAGTTTTTTAGGAAGTAATAGGCTTCCCTTACAGCAAGGTTATTCCACTTTCTTTGATATTTCCATTTAATTCTGATATCTGACATTAATCAGAGTAAATCTATTATTTCTCTCATATAACAACTCTTCAAATATTAGCAGAAAATTATATTTTCTGGAATAACCTAAATATTCCAATGTATTTGTATAAGTGGTATAATTGCTTTTTTAAAATATTGTTTTATTTTTTCTGGTTCTACATGTAGATTAACTTTTGAAATATACATTTTTAATGAATCGTATTGACAGAGAAGTACCAGAACAAAAGGAGAAAAAAATTTACAAGAGATAAAAACAAAGAGAAAAAAATATTAACATAGCACGTGTTGATTTACATTCAATTTTGATAGTTCTCTTTCTGGATGAAGATGATGTTTTATATGCAAAATATATTGAGATTGCCTTGGATCACTATACCACTGAGAAGAATCAAGTGTTTCACAGTTTATCATCACACAATATTGCTATTACTGTGGTGCAATGCATTTCTGGTACTGCTTGTTAAGCTCATCATCAGTTCATGTAAATCTTTCCAGGTCTTTCTAAAATCAACTTGCTTATCATTTTTATAGGAAAATAAAATTTCATTATTTTCATATGCCATATCTTAGTCAGAAATTCTTCAATTGATGGGTAACCAATCATTCAGTTCTTTGCTACCACAAAAAGAGCTAATACAAACATTTTTGAATATGTGGGTCCTTTTTCTTCCTTTATGATTTCATTGGAATACAGACACAGTAGTGACAATACTGGGTCAGAAGTTATGTACAGTTTGATAGCCCTTTAGGCATAGTTCCAAATTGATCTCCAGAATGGATCATTTCACAATTCCACTAACAATATATTAATATCCCAGTTTTCTTACATCCCTCCAACATATATCATTACTTTTTCCTATCATCTTAGTAAATCTGAGAAATGTGAGGTAATATCTCAGAGTTCTTTTAATTTTCATTTTCTAATTAATAGTGACTTAGAGCCTTTTTCATATGACTATAGATGGTTTTAATTTGGTCATCTGAATATTGTTCATATCCTTTGACCATTTGCCAATTGGAAAATGACTTGTAGTCTTATAAATTTGGCACAGTTCTAACTGTATTTTAGAAATGAGACCTTTAAGATAACTCTGAGGTATCACTACACACCTGTCAGATTGGCTAAAATGACAGGAAAAGATAATGATGAATGTTGGAGGGCATGTGGGAAGGCTAGGACACTGATGCATTGTTGGTGAAACTGTGAAAATATCCATTCATTCTGGAGAGCAATTTGGAACTATACTCAAAAAGTTATCAAACTGTGCATACCCTTTGAGCCAGCAGTGTTTCTTTTGGGCTTATATCCCAAAGAAATCATGAAGGAAGGAAAGGGACCTACATGTGCAAGAATGTTTGTGGCAGCCCTTTTTGTAGTGGCTAGAAACTGGAAACTGAATGGATGCCCATCAATTGGAGAGTGGCTGAATACATTATGGTATATGAATGTTATGGAATATTATTGTTCTGTGAGAAACGACCAGCAGGACAATTTCAGAGAGGCCTAGAGAGACTTGCATGAACTGATGCTTAGTGAAACGAGCAGAAGCAGGAGATCATTACACACGGCAACACTATATGATGATCAATTCTGATGGACATGGCTCTCTGCAACAATGAAACGTTTCAAACCACTTCCAATTGTTCAGTGAAGAAAGCCATATACCGAGAGAGAGGGGTGTGAAATGTGTACCACAATATAACATTTTCATGCTCTCCATTGGTGTTTGCATGTATTCTGTTTCCTTTCTCTGATTTTTCTTCTTTGTAGATACAATTTTCCTTGCACAAAAATGATGTGTGGAAATATGTTTACATATATTCGATTTGTCAATTTTAAAATAATTAACATGTAGTGGATATCCTGCCATCTAGGGGAGGGGTGGAGAGTAGGGGGGAAAATTTGTAACCGAAAGCTTTGTAAGGGTTAATGTTGAAAAATTACCTATACATATGTTTTGCACATAAAAAGTTTTAATTAAAAAAAGAAATGAGACCTTTATAAGAAACATTGGCTGTAAAAATGTTTTCCCAGCTTTGTACTTCTCTTATAATCTAGTTCCTGGGGTTTTCTTTTGTTTGTGTATGTGTATGTGTATGTGTTTATGTGCAAAAACTTTTTTAATTAATATAATCTAAATTGTCCTTTTTGCATTTCATAATGTTCTCTAGTGCTTCTTTGTTTATACATTTCTCCCTTCTCCAAAGATCTCATAGGTAAAACTATCCATTGCTCTCCAAATCATGTGCCCATTTTGACCCTATTTTGCTACACTGTATGAGATGTAGATCTATGTCAAGTTTGGGACATTATTTTCCAGTTTTCCCAGCAATTTTTGTCGAATAGTGAGTCCTTATCCAAGAAGCTGGAATTTGGAAATTTATCAAATACTAGATTACTATAGTCATAGATTATTTTTTCATGTTTGCCAACCTATTTCACTGATCCATTATTCTATTTCTTAGCTAGTACCAAATGGTTTTGATAACTGCTACTTTATAATATAGTTTTAGGTCTGATATTGGTAGACCACCATATTTTCTATTTTTTTCATTAATTTCCTTGATATCCTTAAGCTTTTTTTCTTCCAGATGAATTTTGTTATTTTGTCCAATTCTGTAAAAAAATGGCAGTTCGATTGGTATGGTATTGAACAGTAGACCAATTTAGAAAGAATTTTTATTTTTATTATATTAGCTCAATCTATTTATGAGCAACTGATATATTTCCAATTGTTTAGGACTGAAATTATTTGGGTGTGATACAACTGATTTTCACATAGCAGCAGCTTGATAGCTGGTGCAGTGGATAGACCTCTAGACTTGGAGTAAGGAAGACCTGAATTTAAATCCAGCCTCAGATATTTACTAACCGTATGGTTCCAGGACAAATCACAACCTCTTTTTCCTTTCATTTCCTCATCTTTAAAATGGATTTAATAAGAGCACTTATCAATCAGCTATATTAGAAAGATTAAATGAGATAATTTTAAAGCACCTATAAAATGTTCTCAAGATGCTTTACCATCCTGGAAATTTTTTTCACATATTCTCTAATCCTTTCCCTCTTTTCAAACAATTATGAAACATGAAGACTAAAATGGAAAACATAATTTCAGGTGTAATCTATCCAGAGGTGAGAATGGCAGGGATATTTCCTCAATAATCTATGATACCCTGGCTCTTTTTCATGTAAACTATGGTTTCATGGTATTCCAATACATCATTATTGACACTCTTTGAACTTTTCATAAACTACAAGCCCCTTATTTCTCTCAAAATTTTATCTATATATATAACTCTTTGGTTTGACATTTCTTAAGGCCATTTTAAAAATTCATATCATTTTAAAATGCAACAATATAAAATTTGCACTTATTTCTATTATTTTATTTTTCTTGGACGTGGACTTACATTGTCAGCAGCAGAGAGCTTTTGAATTCTGACTGTCAAACAATAGCTAAACTATTTTATCTACCATATCTCCTAGAAAAACTAAAACTTAAATGGTGATTTAAAGCAGATCATTTTCAATACAGATATTGTTTGTCTAATGCATTTCTCACAATAACCCTGAGAGGTAGGCTTCAATTATTGTCCTCATTGGATAAATGGGAAACAGAATAGAGTGACTTGCCCAGAGTCACAAAGCTTAGTAAATCTGTAAACCTGGATTTGAACTCATACTTTTCTGACTCTATATCTAGCTGTTTATCACCAAATTGTCTTTTCAATTGACAATGCATTATTTTCAATTCTTTGATCTGGTCTTTCATAAAGTTTTGTAGCCAACTAATTGTGTTATTAATGTGATTATTTCCTTCTTTCTTATTCACAATTACAGCATTAGGTACTTGATTGAAGGCAGTGACAAAATCTACCTTAGTTGCATCTAGAACATTCACCTGATCTACTTTTCTAGTAACCTAATTGAAAAAGACAATTGGTTTAATCTGTCATGACTTATTGCAGACAAAATTGATTTTTAAACAAAATCTTATATTGAAGGATTAAAATAAACAATGAGTAGGGGTTAGAATGGGTTGCCATTTATACTATTGTGAATTTATTATGTTGAAATTGTTGTAAAAGACTTGAAGTAGTCAGTATACAAATCAATTTTATCTGACTCAGATATCACTATTATATAACTCACAATGTAACCATATTGATACTTATATAACTCATTTGCTTGTTTGGAGCTTGCACATTAAAGTGGTTTTGACATTTTCAAGGGTTTATAAACAGTCACTTAAATCCAGCTGTGAGTTGTTCCTCTTGGTTATCTCACCCTTCTTTTTTTCCTGTTCCCTAATTCATGCCCCCTAAATGTCAGTAAGAAACTCCTTGCTGAATTGAACTATGCAATTTGTGAATGTCAATTTCCTTTGCATCTGAAACTCATCACTCAAAATAAGCTTATCTATCTACTTCGACTTTGATGGTAGAGGTGGCCTTCTGCTGAACTACTTTTGTGGGTTTACATTAGAATGACTGAGGATATGCTCATAATGGATTAAGATAGAACCTAAAGGAAAAATTTTATGCTATTTACATCTTTCTATAAATGTGTATACATATGTATATATTGTGTTCACATATTATATGTATTATATATACACATATGCACATGCATGTACATGTCATGTGTGTATCCTTTCAGTTAATGTTCTACAATAAATGGGAAATTCAAACCCATAAATAATTGAAAGATTTTTATTCTTTTTTGCTACTGGTATTTATTTCATCTGTTTTCTAATCATTTTCCATAGTACTTTAAATCCCTGGTCATTTTAGTTCAAATCAACAGAAATTCATTGTGTTAGTTGATGAAGAAAACCTAGTGATTCAAAGGCAAAAGTGAAAATGTGGTTACCCTCATAGCACTTAAATTCCTGAATACTAAATACTTCAAAAGACAGTCTAGAAAAAAACAAAGGTCCTCCAGGTCAACAGAGGCTTCCCTGAAAAGATGTTTATGCTCAAAAATAAAACACATTTTATTTGGTTTCTTCATGCTATTTTAAATAAATTATTTTATTTGAACATTTCAATCACTTTTACCCACTTAAGCAATATGTATGTTTATATCATGTGAGTATCCTGTGATAAATACTGTATGCGGAGTGAGAAAAAGTTTAAACAAGACTTCAAGGAGTTTATCATCTACTGGAGATATTTTTAATAAATTCTACAGGTTCTTATGGCAAGGTGGTAAAAATGTTCTCTTGCTTCTTTTGCATTTTCTCCAGCCTGATAAGGATTTAAAAATAAATATTCTAGGACCTCAGCCAATACTTTTACTCTATTTCTTCTTGCTTTGTTTCTCCAAATTGATACAAACTTGAGTCAGCAAGCTGAAATTTTAAGATATATGTGTGTGTGTGTGTATGTGTGTGTGCATGTATATATGTATATGTATCAAATGTACTACAATATAGTAACTAAA
>JAJPUD010015197.1:0-10229 GCA_023553655.1 Myrmecobius fasciatus
AAAATCACATTATACCCCCATTCTTTAAGGATACCCCTAGTAGAGATATAGATCTCAAGAGTTCTTTCCTTTTTACCTTTTTATGCTTCTCTAGAGTTCTGTGTTTGGAGGTCAAATTTTTTGTTCAGATCTGGTCTTTTCATTAGAAATAGGTGAAATTCTCCTGTATCATTAAATGACCATCTTCTTCCCTGGAAGATGATGCTCATTCTAGCTGGATAGCTTATTCTTGGCTGTAATCTAAGTTCTTTTGCCTTTCGTAATATCTGATTCCAGGCCCTTCTATCCTTCAATGTGGAACCTGACAGATCCTGTGTAATTCTATTGCAGTTCCTTGGTATTTGAACTGTTTTTTTCTAGCAGCTTGTAATATCTTTTCCTTGGTGCCATAGTCCTGAAATTTGGCCACAATATTCCTTGGGGTTTTAATTGTGGGGTCTCTTTCAGGAGGTGATAGGTGGATTCTTTTCAATACCAAATTTGCCTTCTGATTCTAAAACATCAGGGCAATTCTCTTTCATGATTTCCTGGAAGATAGCATCAAGGTTCTTTTTTTCATCGTGATTTTCAGGGAGTCCAATAATTCTTAGATTGTCTCTCCTGGATCTGTTTTCCAAGTCAGTTGTTTTTCCTATGAGATATTTCATATTTTCTTCTATTTTTTTCATTTTTTTTGTTTTTGTTTGATTATTGAAGTCTTATTGAGTCATTCATTTCAATTTGTTCAATTTTAATTTTTAAGATATTATTTCCTTCAGTTATCTTTTTTAGGTCCTTTTGTAATTGGCCAATTGAATTTTTTGGTTCATTGCATTCTTTTTCCATTTTGTCAATTTTATTTTTCAGTGAATTGTTGTCTTTTTCCAATTCACTAATTTCATTTTTCAGTCAATTTTTATCTTTTTCCAATTCACTATTTTTATTTTCTAGTGAGTTGGTGATTTTTTCCAATTCACCAATTTTGTTTTTCAGTGAATTGTTGTCTTTTACCAATTCACTATTTTTATTTTCCAGTGAGTTGGTGACTTTTTCCCATTCACCAGACTTATTTTCCAGTTTTTCACATCTCTGTTGTAGGGCGATGTTTCCTTCTTGCACTGCTTTCAGTTTATTTCCCCAAACTTCTTCTAGCTCTCTTTTGAGATTCTTTATGCAATCTTCCAGGTAAGCCTTCTGAAAGGGAGACCAGCTTAAGTCCACCTTTGTGGCTTTCTCTGGGATTGTTTTCAGAATCTCAGGATCTGGGGACTGCTCTAGTTTCTCTTCGTAAAAGCTGTCTATGGTGAGAGCTCTCTTCTTCTTGCTCATGATGTTTAGCTGAGGTAACAGTTAACAGCAGGGAATTCTGCAGCCCCAGCAGCAGCAGCAGTGGCAGCAGCAGCAGAGGGATTTCAATTTTCCCTGGGGCAGTTTGCCAAGTTGACTTCCGGCCTCGGGCTGATCTATCTAGAGCCGCACTAGAACCACACTTTCAGCTGCTCTCAATCCACCCTTTATCAAAGGTAGACCTGCCAAAGCACCTGCCCGCAAGCAGAGCAAAATGGCCCAAGGGTCTCCCAGGGACTTCCTGGCAGCCTAAAATCTTCTGGTCCGTCCCAGCCCCGGATTTGCACCCTGGCTGCGCCCTGGTGTCTGAGCGCTGGGAGCTGCTCGATCCCCTACCCGTCTAAAACTGACCTCAGAAGTTCTTTCAAAGTAGATATTTGATAGCAGTGCATTGTAGTTCAAGTGTTTGGTGGAGCCCTCACTCCAGAACCAGTTCAGAGGCTCAGTCTTTCTGTGTTTGAGGTAAGGTCTCAAGAGGTTACAGAGAATGTTGTCTGCAGTTTGCCATCTTGGCTCCGCCCCTCTTTTGAGATTCTTTATGCAGTCTTCCAGGTAAGCCTTCTGAAACAGGAATGAGCTCATGTCCTCCTTTGTGGCTTCATCTGGTATTGCATTCCCTTTAGGAGCTTCAGAATCTGGGATCTGCCCTACTTTCTCTCTATAAAAGTTGTCTATGGTGAGAGCTCTCTTCTGCTTCTTGCTCATGTTTTTGAGCTGAGGTCTGAATCACTTGAGGTCTGAACCACCAACAGGGAATTCTGCCACTGTTTTAATTTGCCCTGGGGCAGTTTGCCAAGTTGACTTCTGGTCTGAGGCTGGTCGGGCTAGATCCGCACTAGGACCATGCTTTCAGCTGCTCTCAATCCACCCTTTACCAAAGGCAGATCTGCAAAGCACCTGCCCACAAACAGTGAAAAGGGGCCCAGCCATCTCCCGGGGGTTTCCTGGTTACCTACAATCCACCGCTCGGTCGCAGCTCCGACTTCAGCCCCGCCTGCACCCTGGTGTCTATCGCCGCCAGCGGCCAATTCCCCTGAGACTGACCTTCTCCAGAGTTTTTTCAAAATAGATTGTTGATAGGAGTGCATTGTAGTCCAAGTGTTTGGTGGCGCCCTCACTCCAGAACCAGTTCGGAGGCTCAATTTGTCTGGGTCTTAGGGAAAGTCTCAGGAGCTCACAGAGAATGCTCTCTGCAGTTCACCATCTTGGATCCCCCCCCCCAAAAAAAATGCAGACTTTTGAGAAATATTTTTCTCAGTAATAAGGAAATGTTTATCCACCTGAAAATTAGTACCTAAACAAATTCTTTCAAAAATACTTACCAGAATCTGTTTTAAAAATACAGAAGTGTCTATTTACCAGGGAGGCACCAAACCAGTAGCCCTTTGTAATAACAGTCATTGAAATCGAACTCCAAGCGCAAACCAGCCAAAGAAGGAGCCATCGATTTCTTCTACATTTTACTCTGTTTCATTGATGACAAAGGCCTGAAACTTTGGTTGAGAAAGGAAGAAATGTTATTACCCCCAAATATATAATGTTAATTACCATCTTATTCAGGCATTTTCAGTCATATCCAACTCTTTGTGATCTCATTTGTAGTTTTCTTAGCAAAGACACTGATATGGGTTGTCATTACTTTCTGCAGATCATTTTACAGATGAGGAAATTGAGAAAATAGAGTTAACACATCTAGTAAGTGTCTGATACCATATTGAAACTCAGGGATATGAGTCTTCCTAACTGTAGGCCTGGCACTTAACTTTATGCACTGTGCTACCTAGCTTCCCCTAACTAGCATAGTAACATTAAAAATAAGTATGAAGAGGAAACTTTATATGAATGTGTGAATAGATAGGTCCAGATATATATGTATGTATGTATACATGTATAAGTATGTATATAAAGGTGCATATATATATATATGCATATATATATGAATGAGACATTAAGGGTTGGTTAATATAAATATATTCTTGCAACTTTCTCTGTTATGCAACTATTTTAATTCATGCAGTAGTTTCCCCCTTCCTCTGATAGGAGGGATGTAAGTGATTTTGAATGACAAGAAGGCTTCATTTCATATAGTAAGGACTCATTTTTTTCCAAATTTATCTAATTATCAGTAAGCATATTCGAACAACTGTCTTTTTCACAGAAGTGAACTCCTCCTTGAAACTATTTTGTTCTTTTCACTATTTTATCCATCTAACATCTATCAAACATTTATTTTCTAAAGGATGAAAGATTATTTTTCTCTCAGTGAAAACCAAATTCTGGAAAAAAAAGAAAAAATAAGACTTCATATTATGAAGCTAGAGAGTTTCTTTTTCATCCATTGCAGCCATTAGTTTCAACTGTATGTCTAAAATGAGCTAGTCAAATATAAGACCTTTAATTTAAATGATTTAAATGCAGTAAAACAGCTGACACATTGTTTGACAGGTGGACTTTTCCCATAAGGAAATTAGCATATTAAGCAGAATCTGTTGGCAACAATACAATACAGATTTTATTATGTTCATCTTTAAAACCTTTTGATATATGGTGATATTTTTAAATGCCTTTGCATTTCTGAAATCCACAGCAATCAGGCACATTATAAGACACATGAAAAGGAAATCATTGAACAATGATCCTTGTGTAGTCATGGTTTGTGTCTATGTATTCTCATATGAATGATATTTTGTTATAACTAATATAGGCAAATAATACTTGAGATATTAAAATGTTACAAATTCTTAGGGTGATGTTGGTCAATATTATGCTATTGATCTGATGAGCAAGTAAAATGTCCTCATCTTGCCTGGAATAAATACTTCTGGAGGCGAAGACATTAGTGGACAGCTCTGACTGATGAATTAAAATGACAGTCAAATAGAAATTATTCCTAGGGATTCTCCAGTTTGTAGAACAAAACTTAATAGAGAATATTGAGTGTTGCTGAGTAGAAATAGCCAACAAGATAAATCAGTGTCTGAGGCAGGATATAGAGGCGGTGCTAGGGATGACTGAATAAGATTATTTAAGTAAGTTCTAAATGATCAATGAGTCAGTATCTAAACCACAGAAACAGGTAGATATTGAGCAATGTTATGATTGATTTCTTTATACGTGATCAGTTAATTGACTTTTCCTCTATTTATCTCCTTCATTCCTCTGTAGAGGTATGTGATAAGTAACAAATTATTATTATATCATTCTTAACACATGTCATCCTCCATCTCCATGATTTTGAAAATGGTTTACCATTGCTTGGAGTACATGTTTTCCTCAAAGAAATGTTTTAATATTTAGTTTGCTTTAATACTCCACTAAAGTAGCATTTTCTGATCCCCCTGCTGTTAGTGTTTCCTGCCAAAATAGTCCTTTGTATTTAGTTTGTAAATATTTTATACATACTTCTTTTTTTTAAATTTATTTATTTTTAGTACATATTGCTTCATGAATCATGTAGAAAGAGAAAAGTCAGAGCAAAAAGTAAAAAACATAGGACAGAAAAAATACAGAAAAAATTGAATATAACTTGTGTTGATTTACCAGTCTCCATAGTTTTTTTTTTTTCTGGATGCAGATAACATTTTCCATCCAATGTCTATTGAGATTGTTTTGGATCAGTGAACTACTGAAAAGGACCAAGTTTTTCACAGTTGATCTTTGCACATTCTTACTGTTATGGTGTGTAACGCATTCTTGATTCTGTTTGTTTCATTCAACATCAGTTTGTGTAAATATTTCCCAGACCTTTCTAAAATCAACTTGTTCATCATTTTTATAAATCAATAATATTGCATTACCTTCACATATCACAATTTGTTCAGCAATTCCCTGATTGATGGACATCTACTCGTTTTGCAATTCTATGCTACCACAAAAAAGAGATACAACATTTTTTACACATGTGGTTCTTTTTCCCTCCTTTATGATTTCCTTTGTATATATACTTCTTATACATCATGTTTCTCAACAATTAAAAAGCTGGTTGCACTTTTCTGAAACTTGTTTGACTTTTCCAACATGCCCCTAGAAACTCTTCATTGGAAAAACCATGTCATGCTGCAAGATCCCATCAGTCTTGGTGCTAGATTTCAGCACCATCCTTGGTCTTTAGAGAGTGAAGCCATGAATTCCAAATTTTCCATTTAAGAAGAGAGGGAGAAAAACATTGCAGGAGAATTTAGCAAAGAAAAAGCAGAAATTATCTGAAGAAAACTCCTTACAAAAGAGATTTGAGGAAATGGAAAAAGAAAACAAATTCTTGAAAAACAGAATTTGTGAAACAGAAAAAAAATCCATTAAACAAAACAAATCATTTAAAAATTCAATTGGCCAATTGCAAAAGAAATTAAATGAAGGGGTAGAGCCAAGATGTCAGAGAGCAGATAAGCTTCTCTGTGACTCCTTCTGAGCTTCACTCAAATTACTAGCAGATCAAGCATTTGAATTGGTTTTGGAGTGACAGAACCCACAAATATTTGGAATACAACAAATTTCCGAAAGAAGATACTTTGGAAGAACTTCAGAAAAGGTCTGTTTCAATTGGGCAGGGGGAGAGGCTGCCAAATCTATACTGCAGCTCAGGGGGGTTTGGGCACAGAGCTGGGGCGGGAAGCCAGAGTGTTGTGGTGTCTGATGCTGGGAATCTACTTTATGGCATTTAAGGTACTCTGTCCTGGTTGTAAGCGCATTGTTAAGCAGATATGCTGTGAGACATGCAAAAGCAAATACAAAAGGCAAATTGTGAGTCCCTGAGTTCTAGAAGAACATGGCTTTGGCCCTTCTTCAGCAGAACTGTTCAAGGGTAAACTAAAGGGACTGTCTCCCCTTTCCCTTAGAGGAGACCTCAGCCTTTAAAAAAATGAACAAAAAAGTGCAAAGAACTCTGGCCATAGACAGTTTTATGGAGAAAGAGAAGAACTGAACACAAACCCTGAGGACTGCAAAGGCAAATCAGCACCAGATGAAATGCCAAAGGGGGATATGAATTGCTCCCCATTTGACAAGGCCCTCTTAGAAGTATTCAAAAATGATCTTAAAAGAGAGTTATAATAAAAATAGGAAAAAGAAATGAGAACTGAAAAACAGGGGGCGGAGCCAAAATGGCAGAGTGAAAACGTGACTCTCTGTGTCCTCCTCCAATCTTCTCTCAAATCAACAATAAAATAAGCCTCTGAACTGATCTTCAAGTAAACAAATACAGAAATATTTGGACACTGCTTGCTGATATCTCTAAAGAATTTCATATCAGGTTTGTTTAACTCAGACAGAGGACTAAACAGTGGTCTCTGTACAGGCCAGAAGTGAGGGTAGGACTCAGTTCACCAGATAGATAATTTTGATTATATTAAGTTAAAAAGTTTCTGTACAAATAAAACTAATGCAGACAAGATTAGGAGGGAAACATCAAATTGGGAAATCATCTTTACGTTTAATGGCTCTGTTAAAGGCCTCATTTCTAAAATATAGAGAGAATTGTCTCATATTTATAAGAATTCAAGCCACTCTTCAATAGATAAATGGTCAAAGGATATGAACAATTTTCAGATGATGAAATTAAAACTATTTGTAGTGATATAAAAAGTTGCTCCAAATCACTATTGATCAGAGAAATGCAAATTAAGACAACTCTGAAGTACCACTACACACCTGTCAGATTGGCTAAAATGACAGGAAAAGATAATGATGAATGTTGGAGGGGATGTGGGAAAACTGGGGCACTAATACATTGTTGGTGGAACTGTGAATGAATCCAACCATTTTGGAGAGCAAAGTGGAGCTATGCTCAAAAAGTTATCAATCTTTGCATACTCTTTGACCCAGCAGTGTTTCTATTGGGCCTCTGTCCCAAAGAGATCTTAGAGGAGGGAAAGGGACCCACATTTGCAAGAATGTTTGTGGCAGCCCTTTTGTTAGTGCCTAGAAACTGGAAACTGAATGGATACCCATCAATTGGATAGAGGCTGAATAAACTATGGTATAGGAATGTTATGGAATATTATTGCTCTGTAAGAAACAACCAGCAGGATGATTTCAGAGAGGCCTAGAGAGACTTGCATGAACTGATGCTGAGTGAAACGAGCAGAATCAGGAGATCATTATACACAACAAAAACAATATTGCATGATGATCAATTCTGATGGACATGGCTTTCTGCAACAAAGAATCATCTCAAACCAGTTCCAGTTGTTCACTGAAGAAAACCATATACACCCAGAGAGAGGCATATGAAATATAAACCACAACATAACATTTTCATGCTCTCTATTGAGGTTTGCTTGCATTGTGTTTCCTTTCACTGATTTTTTTTTCTTGTAGATAGGATTTTTCTTGCACAACTTGTGAAGTATTTCAACATTATTAACATGTAGTGGACTTCCTGCCATCTAGGGGAGGGGAGGGCCTGGGGGTAAAATTTGGAATGGAAAGCTTTGTAAAGATCAATGCTGGGGAACTACCCATACATATGTTATACAAAAAAAGCTTTAATAATAAAAAAAAAATGAGAACTTTGCAGGAGGGTATGGAAAAGGAAGACTAGAAATTATCTGAAGTCAATGTCATAAAAATAGACTTAATGAACAGGAAAAGGTATATAACTCCTTGTAAGATAGATATGAAAAAGAAACCAATTCATTGAAACAAAATTCATGAAATATTAAAAAAATACAGTGACTAAACACTTCATGTAAAAGTTCAATTGAAGAAAATAATCCGCTAAAAATTAGAATTGAACAATTGGAAATGACTCAATAGAAGAAAAAGTAAACTATCTCATGACGTGGGAAAGATATCTGGGAGAGACAATCTAAGAATTGTTGGTCTTCCTGAAAATAATGATTAAAAAAGAGCTTAGACATAATCTTTCAAGAAATAAATAAGGAAAACTGCTCAGATATCCTAGAACCAAAGGGTAAAATAGGCATTTAAGGAATTCATCAAAAAGCTGCTGAGAGGGGTGCGGAGCCAAGATGGCGAACTGCGGACAGCTTTCTCTGTGAACTCCCTCCGACATTCCCCCAACCCAGACAAAGTAAGCTTTAAAACTGGTTTCCGAGTGAGGTCCTCGCCAAGCATTTGGACTACAACGCACTTCTATAAAAGATCTACCTTGAAAGAACTCCGGAGAAGGTTAGCCTCAGGGGAAATCGGCCGCGGGTCGCAATCGGACTGCAGCCGGGGCGGAAGTCAGGGCTGCGATAGAGGGGCGGATTTTGGGCACCCAGGAAGCCCCTGGGACACGCCTGGGCCACTTTGCTCTGCTTGCGGGCAGGTGCTTTGGCAGATCTGCCTTTGGAAGGGGGTGGATGAGAACAGCTGAAAACGTGGTACTGGTGCGAAACTAGCCCGACCAGCCTCAGACCTGAAGTCAACTCGGCAAACTGCCCCAGGGCAAATATAAATTGTTGCAGTTTTCTCGGCTTTTGACCAATATCCCAACTTTAAATCATGAGCAAGAAGCAGAAGAGAGCTCTCACCATAGAAAGCTTTTACGGAGAAAAAATAGAACAGTCCCCAGATCCTGACATTATGAAAACAATCCCAGATGAAGCCACAAAGGCAGACTTAAGTTGGTCTCCCTTTCAGAAGGCTTACCTGGATGATTGCATTAAGAATCTCAAAAGAGAGCTAGAAGAAGAATGGGGAAATAAATTGAGATCAGGGCAACAGAAATATCAAAAACTGGAAAATAGGACTGGTGAATTGGAAAAAGAAAACAGTTCACTGAAAAACAAAATTGGTGAATTGGAAAAAATCACCAATTCACTGGAAAATAAAAATGGTGAACTGAAAAACAAAATTGGTGAATTGGAAAAAGACAACAATTCACTGAAAAACAAAATTGGTGAATTGGAAAAAGACAACAATTCACTGAAAAATAAAACTGGCAAAATGGAAAAAGAATGCATTGAATCCAGAAATTCAATTGGCCAGCTACAAATGGAGCTAAAAAAGATAACTGAAGGAAATAATACTCTAAAAATTAAAATTGAACAAATAGAAGTAAATGACTCAATAAGACTTCAAGAATCAGTTAAACAAAAACAAAAAAATGAAAAAATAGAAGAAAATATGAAATATCTCCTAGGAAAAACAACTGACTTGGAAAACAGATCCAGGAGAGACAATTTAAGGATTATCGGACTCCCTGAAAGCCACGATGAAAAAAAGAACCTGGATGCTATCTTCCAGGAAATCATGAAAGAGAATTGCCCTGATGTTTTAGAATCAGAAGGCAAAATTGGCATTGAAAGAATTCACCGATCACCTCCAGAAAGAGACCCCAAAATCAAAACCCCAAGGAATATCGTGGCCAAATTTCAGGACTATCGCACCAAGGAAAAGATATTGCAAGCAGCTAGAAAGAAACAGTTCAAATACTGAGGAACTCTCATTAGAATTACACAGGATCTGTCAGCTTCCACATTGAAGGATCGAAGGGCCTGGAACCAGATATTCCGAAAGGCAAAAGAACTTGGATTACAGCCAAGAATAAGTTATCCAGCTAGAATGAGCATCATCTTCCAGGGAAGAAGATGGTCATTCAATGATACAGGAGAATTTCACCTATTTCTAATGAAAAGACCTGATCTGAACAAAAAATTTGACCTCCAAATAGAGAACTCAAGAGAAACATAAAAAGGTAAAAAGGAAAACTCTTGAGAACTATATTCCTACTATAGGTATCCTTTAAAGAATGGCAGTATAATTTGATTTTTCTTTGATAATAATGGAAAAGAAATTAGAGGTGGAAGGGATACCATACTGAAAAAGAAAAAGGGGGGAGGGGGGAAAAGGAGGCAAAATAAAGTAAAAATATAGGAGGTAAAATAAGGCAAAATCTCATAAAGAGACATAGAAGATCTAATATAATTGAGGGGAAGAAGGGAGGGCGATGAGTATTG